>JASCZI010001374.1:0-16128 GCA_036250425.1 Stylosanthes scabra | reverse complement strand
ATATATATATATATATATATATATATATATATATATATATATATATATTTAATTTATGAAAATTTAGATTAACAGAGACGCTAATGTCTATTAATGTCCATAAATAGTTGAATGTAATGAAAACTTAATAATTTTTAGGGGGTGTATCTAGATCATATGGGATATTTGTATTTTTTAAGGATCGAATATCGGATATGACCTATATTTCCTTCTAAACAAATAAGAGAATTCTAGAAGAACTTTTTTAATTGATGGTCTTTACCTGAATTTTTAAATTACATGTTCGCTAAACCTGCAATATCTAGCTAATCAAAAAAACTAACTTTTCAAAATGAATAAATTTTAAAAGGAAAAACAATGAATGATAATTATTAAATGCATGACGATTTTAAGTAAATTTCCAACAATCTATTATATATATTTCTTATTAATATTGCTATTATTACCTACTAACTTCTTTCCAAAACGAAAATATAATAGTATAGCAATTAACAAATTTGAAATAATTAATTTGATACATTGCATTTATCTTTATAATATGACTTCCAAAATAAGCTCATCAAATAACGGCTTCCTTATTTAGACTTATTCAAAATAATTATGCATGACTAATTAATTATTCAAAATGCAAAAACATTAAAGGAAAGACCATTAATGGCATTTAAACATGAAAATCTGAAATAAATTTTTAGCAATCCATTCTCTGAATCTGAACGAATCTAAAATATATTTAAAGTTAAAGAAAATATTAGCAGTAAATATTTTTTTTAATTAACAACTAGTCTACAATCTTATTCATTACCATCATCGAATTAGTATCACTATTTCAGATTTATTTTTTATTATTTTGGAAGATTTACTTTTTACTATTTTGAATAATCAATCTTTTATTATTTAAATGATCAGTTTTCATATGATTTTTTATATTTTATTTTTTTCTATTAATTAATTATTAACAGATATTTTACTAGTTACCTAACACTATTTTAAAGTTAATAGTCATTCTCTGTGAATTAAAAAAAAAATACAGTATTAACTTATACACTTATGGCAAGCATGGATAGATATTCTTATAGTAATAATTTGACCTAATTATTTAGAGGGTTAATAATGGAAAGAAAATTATAGGTAACCAATATTTTTCTAACTAATAAATCAGTCAACAAAAAATAGAACATCTATAATCACTATTTATAGAACATTCATAATAAAAATCATAGAACATCCAAAATCTAAAGAAACCAACAATAAACCAACTTTGTATATTCTAGAAATAGAACATCTGAAATCTAAAAAAATAGAACATCCTATTTAAGTTGTTGACTGATGTTGACTGAATTTTTATTGGTTACCTAGTATTGTTGATAATGAAATTATATTTTATCTAGTATTGATGAATAATCTATTTCATCCCTCGGTACCCATATTACTTTATCTCTTATCAATTTCATCCCTAAAATTTTTTACGCGTATCAAAATACTGAAAATAATTTTTTTGCTTTTAAAAAATTAAATTAATCATTGAATTTATAAATTATAATTTTTTTTCTAATTCAACTATTTTAATACAATTCTAACATAAAGCATTAAAATATTAGTATGACAAACCAATAGTATAACATTACTAATATAAAACTTTAATATGATCAAATAAGTATCTTAAATTTCTTAAATAGACTATTTTAATTATTTATTTTATATAAATAAGTGTAGAAACTGAAATGTGTCCAATTAAATAAATTGGGACACTATACCTTTTTGCTGTCTATTGGGACACTATATTTCAGTCTCAGCAATGTTACCTTATTATCGGGAATATCATCCTAACATTTTAAGGATTAAAAAATTCACAAATTGTAAATTCAATAACTAATTTAGTAATTTCCGAAATTATTTTGATGTGCACTAGAAATTTTAAGAACTAAATTAGAAATTAACTTGTAGTTTTATTATCTTAGAGTAGTTAGCTACGATGTATGGACACCAACACGAACATGGACATCGGACACGATACGATATAAGACATGCTGATATGTTAATTTTAATTTTTTATATAATATAGAGACATGATATATATATAAAATATAATGTATTTTTTAAAAATTACAGTAATATTTTGATATTTTATTTATATTAAAATTCAAATTAATATTTTAAAGTATTTTTAATGTTTTTTAATTATATAAAGTATTTAGGATAACTTTTAGTTTTAAATAATAATAATAATAATAATAATATATACTATTTTTAAACTTATTCTAAGGATATAAGTTAATAATAAAGTTGGACACGCGAACAAGTGATGATATTTTAAAGTGTTAAACGTGTCTGAAGAAATAATTTTTGTTTTTTTAAAGAAACGAATGACACGCGTGTTGAACGAATGTCGATGAGTGTCGTGTCCAAAAAATATCCGACATGTAAAGACACAAACTAAACAAAGTGTCCATAGCTCATAGGTAATTAATAGTGTAATTCATTTTTCTCAAATTACGAAATATAAATAAGAAGTGATTTTTCCTCATAAGATCAAATTGGAAAAAGTTGAATTCTAGGAGAAACCTTTTCTTATAATAATTTACTAACACATAATTTCTTTTGTGAACTTGTATTTTGTACTATCATATTATTTTTAATGCAGCCAAAAATAGAGATAAAAAAAAATTAACAGCAAGCATTATATCTGAATGAACTTGCACTCTCTACACTACTAATGAAATTAGAACATTATACTGCTCATTATTTTTTTTTTCCTTTCAGTTTATAATTAACATGATTGAGTGACATTGTAATTTATTTATGATAATGCTAGCTGTACACCTATTTTATTCAACCAATTAAGTCTAACTAAGTCATTAATTTTTATACCAAATGAAAATTAATTTCGATATTAAATAGTCTAAAAAATAATATATAAATAGTTTTTTATTTGATATTAAAATAATCTTCTATTTATAATATAAATAAATAACTTGATTAGCAAAATAGGTATACGTCTAGAATTATTTATCCATTTATACCCATAACGATTGCATTGAAAATTATACTTAGCTTTCAAGAAATCTACATATATATGGTTCATCCCTAAATAAGATATTGAGTAATTTGAAGAAGGATCCAACTCTACATTTAGCATTATGGATTTTGAATATAATATTGTCATTTTTACAGGTCTTTAAAAGAAATATGTGAAAATACATTGGCTAAAGAATTTTCTGTTGTTACCCAATTATATCTTATTATAAGTTAGACAACCGTGGTAGTAGTTAAGATAGATAAACACTATTTTTTTTATATAATTTATATGGTGATATACTTATATAAATTAAAGTGTTTGGTATATTAATATTTTAACAACATTAATCTGTGAATTTAGAAAAATACTAGGAGCCAATACATTATGACCAATAAGAGCCAACACATAATTACGGATTTTGGATGATAATATATGAGTTATGGATGATGATAACTCATATAAATTTTGGATGATAATATATGAGTTATGGATGATAACTCATATAAATTTTGGATGATAACTTGATTATTGGTTCCCTAATAGCTTTCTAACGTTGGTTCCAAAAAAGACTACGGAATCAACACATTATGACTAATAAGGAGCCAATATATATTACGGATGATAAGTTATATAAATTTTGAATGATAACTTATTGTTGGATATATGAGTTACGAATGATAACTCATATAAACTTTGGATGATAACTTAATTATTGGCTCCCTAATATTAGTTCCGTAGCATTATTCTTTAAAAAAAAATAAATAGTCATTTTGAACTACTCTAACAAATTAAGATTTTATATAAATAGACTCCAAAAGATTTGAAAGACAATAAAATGACTCTCCAAATATATGTTTTGTTTGAGAAAATGACCAATCATTTATTTAATGATTAATTTATATAGTTAATTGTTAAATTTTTTTATAAAATTACTAATTTAACCATCAACACATTTCTATCTCCGTCTTTTATGCATTACAATGAGGATAAGTGGATAAATGTTTTGGCTGGTTTTGGTAGTGGTAATTGTTGATTACGAGGTTGTTGGTGATGTTTGTGTTATTAGTGTTGCATATGAGATGGAAATCAAAATGTTGTAGAGTGCTAAAGTATTAGTAGTTGCATAAAAACGTTATCTGGTGATTATATGAAAACATTAACGAATTGATTGGATAAATCAATTATTTACTTTTAGAAAAATTACCACACATTTATCTTAGCTTAAATTCATGATGTATTGAACAATTTTATCCTCTCCTTGATAAGTTTATAGTATTATTTCCAACTAAACTATATGTATTTATCACAAATATCCTTCTTTATACAAAGCATTTAGATATCTATAAATACTGTTTTTTTAACTTAATGAAATACCACAGAAGTTCACGACAAATACCAATTCTTTATCATTTAAAAAATATAATAATATTAGTTATGTTGGGGATTGAGATATTGAGATGGAGATGAAAATGAAGACCAAAATGATGTAGAGAGTTAAAGTATTAGTAATTGCATAAAAAAAAAACGTTAACTATTTGGTTGCATAAAACGTTAATTGTTGGTTGCATATTTTTTCTTTCGATTGGTTCAAACTCACAAAACACCTAATGAGAAGTGAGTGCAGTAACTGTTGGTTGCATATATGGACCATTTACTTTTAGAAAAATTACTACTACATATTTACCTCAGCCTAACGTCATGACATATTCAACAATATCATCATCTCTGTATTAAGTTTCTAATATTATATCCAACTAATTTATATATACATTTATCACAGATATCCTTCCTTATACAAAGTATTTAAATCTCTATAAATACTGATTTCTTAACTCATCAAAACACCACAATTCACAAGAATACCAATCTTCTTTACAGTTTCAGAAATATGATAATGTCAGACATTCTCTCTGCTGGAGATGTTGCAGACAGAAAACTTAAGCGTAAATTGGAGGAGCCACCTATCATGGATAATGATCCAGAGCTGGTGCTTACTCTAAGCCTCAGCAATGAAAGGCATGAGCCATCTTCCTGCAATTTCTCATCTAATTCCCAAAATCCTGTGGAAAATTCGAATCAAGAACGCTTGTTCGCTTGCAAATTTTGTTATAAGAAGTTTGCAAGTTCTCAAGCCTTAGGAGGACATCAAAACGCTCACAAGCGTGAGAGGATGCTCTCAAAAATGAACAAAGTGTTCAAGATGAAAACCAAACCTCTCAATTGTCATCACCCATGGCCATACGCAACCATGGCAAATCATCTACCCTTTGAAGATGCACACATGCACCATGTGGCTGAGATGCCTTCCAACATTACCATGCCTTTTCCATATTTTGATTGGATCTAACTATGGATATTGTTAAAGTTGTATTTGTTTCTCAAGGGCCTCAACTGAGCTTTAGTGTCTTATTTCTTCTCGTTGCTTTATTATCTTTATAAACTATTTAAATTTGTTATTTATAATATTTTATTTTGTTTTGTTTCGAGATTTTTATTGTTTGTTTTTTTTTTTTATCTCATATTGATTTCTGTTGCATTTATTGTCGTACTTATAGAGTTTTTGAAAACAGAATAAGAAACTTAATTCATAGAAAATAAATCGACATATGAAATAGAAGAGTCAATGTAACAAACCTAATTAACCTCATTTAACCATAATAAGATTGAATTACAATGTTTATGAAAATAAAGGTTCATGTCTAACCCCAATATATATGTATATATAAAATTTAATATTTATTCATATCACCCATAGTACCACTAAAACTTGGTACTACTACTTCACACTCTATATACTTCAAATCATTCTTCAAATCTAAAATGATGATAAGAAACATGTATAAAGTTAATATATGAAATAAAAAATTAAATTAAATTTGAAGGTGAAAATATGAGAAGAGAGAAACCTACCCTTTTCAAATTTTACCAAATTCCCTCTCCAATTTAGACTATGTCTTCTCCACATATATCATTACTCATTGCAAAAATGAAAAATGCAACCTTCTTTGTAAAAGATGTGCTCTTTGCACAGAATTCATTGCTCCCTACTCGCTCGACCATCTCTGTGAAATATCCGACGGTATACTCACCCAGATTCACCCTTCCTTGAGATAATTATTGTCGGATTAATCAGACGGTATAGATTAAATAATTAACATCGGATGCACAAAATCTTATGGACTGTCGAATTAGACAGTAATTCCGATGGTAATGAGTGAATTTTTTATAGTGCTACAACTAACTACACTTTGGAGAATTTGCTCAGTGTTGTCTCACATCATTGGTTCTGCTAACCATTCTTACAGTGTTGGTGAGTTCCTCTCCTCAGTCTTAGTTTCGACAAAATAGTAATAAGGGAAATATTTTCATTGATGGCATAGATACACAAAATAATTGTTAGTATTTGCTCTTGATTTTTATTTGTAGTTTATTATGCATGTTGTTCTCTTCATGCTTTATTCATTTCCTGGCTCTAACCAACCTTGATTATTGTAGTAAATTAGTCCATAATAATTGTCCAAAAGCTTTGTCAGTAATAATAAAAAGCTTCGTCCCCTCTAAATATGATTGTTCCCATCAATAGGTTTGTATGTGAATGCAAGATTCCCTATGAGGATCTGGTTTTTGTTCAAAGAATTGGTATAGGTAATGTGCATGATTTGTCTTTATTTTTATTTATTTATTTTGAAATTTTTTTATTATTGTTGGTTTTCCTTTTTTTATTTTAGGTAAAGGCCTCTTTTTATCCGAAAGTTTGTGAAAAGTTTAAAAAATATCTCTATCGTTTTTTAATAGTTTCAATCTATCATTACCGTTAAATTTTTTATAATCAACATATGATCAAAATTTTCTTTTTCAATTTTACCTTTCTTTAAACTCATCCACCACCAACACCAACCAAATGTGAAAATATGATGATCTTTTGTAGAGGTTATGACAGTGACATTAGCGGCGAGATGAGGAAAAGGAAGAGATGAAGATGGTGGTACGCGATGTTGGTAGAAAGTGGGCTTGGAAAGGTGAGTGATTTTTTATGAGAGAAGGAAGATGCTTTCATGATTATGGTGAATAGTATTTTGAGGGTAAATTTGTAAAAAATATTGTTGACCATATGTATTTAATAGTACAGGTAGAATTGAAATTAATTTGAAACGTTAGAGATAAATTGAATCAAATTAAATAATAGGGATATTTTCGAAACTTTTTGCAAAATTCAAGGATAAAAAACTTTTCTCTTTATTATATAAAATATCATTAGTTTAATTTTCACAATAAAGAAGACGTGGCTATAGGTAGCGTTTGGTAAAAAGTAGTAGAACAGAGATTGAGGGACTGAGATTTAGTATCTCCTTTGGTGGTCAGAGACTGAAACTAAAATTTCAGTGTCTTCCCCAAAATTTCAATCTCTTAAAATGGGACAAAAATACTCGACCTTATCACAAAAATTTATTTGGTTATTCTTCGAAAAGCTTTTTTTTTTTTTTTTGCAATTTTTTGTAAACAATTTAAAAAAATCTAGAGTGTGAATTTTGGTCTAAGTTTTTTTTTATGTAATTTCTAAATAGTTTACCCTTACTGATAAGAATACAAAGAAATATAAATTAGAAAAGATGAAGAAATGGATAAGTAAGTTATGTAGTTGGTAAATCTTTGTATTCTAATTTAAATGGGTAAATAATAAAAATTTTATTTAAACAAGAAAAGAGCCTGGTGGTGGTTGCATAAAAACGTTAAAATTGATTGCATAAATTAACTATTTACTTTTAAAAATTACTACACATTTATCTTAGTCTAACTTTATGATGTATCGAACAATTTTGTCCTCTCTCTGTTAAGTTTTTGGTATTATTTCTAGTTATTCTATATGCATTTTTCACATATATCCTTCCTTATACAAAGGATTCAAATGTCTATAAATACTGTCTTCTTAACTCAACAAAACACCACATAAGTTTACATCAAATACCAATATTCTTTATAGTTTCAAAATATATTAATATTAATGTTACGTTGGAGATTAAGATGGAGATGAAAATGAAGACCAAAATGATGTAGAGAGTTAAAATATTAGTAATTGCATAAAAAAACATTAACCGTTGATTGCTTAAAAACGTTAACGGTTGGTTGCCTATATTAATCATTTACTTTTAGAAAATTTACTACATGTTTATCTCAGCCTAACATCATGATATATATCATCTCTCTATAAAGTTTCTGGTATACATCCATCTAATCTATATGCATTAATCATATATATTCTTTCTTATACAAATCATCTAAATCTATATAAATACTGACTTCTTAACTCAACAAAACACCACAGTTCATAAAAATACCAATCTTCTTTACAGTTTTAGAAATATAATAATGCCAGATATTCTCTCTGTTGGAAATGTTACAAACAAAAAGCTTAAGCGCAAATTGGAAGAGCCACCAATCATGGATAATGATTCAGTGTTGATGCTTACTCTATGTCTCAACCCTAAAAACCTTGAACCATCTTCCAGCAAGTTCTCGTCTAAATCCCAAAACCATGTGAAAAATCCGAAGTAAAAACGCTTGTTCCTTGCAAATTCTGTTACAAGAATTTTGAAAGTTGTCAAGCTTTAGGAGGATAACAAAACGTCACAAGTATGAAAGGATGCTCTAAAAAAAGAACGCAGTGTTTAAGATGAGAACGAAAGTACTTGGTTTCCACACCCATGGCCATATGGCAAATCATCTACCCTTTGAAGATGCACACGTGCACCATATGGCAAATATGCCGTCCACCATGACCATGCCTACTCTTTTTTTTTTTTATTGGATTTAACTTTGGAGATTGTTAAATTTAATTCTTCATCCTCAAGGGCCTCAATTCAGCATTACTCTCATATTCTAGTTTAGTAGTTATGTTTCTTTATTGTCTTATTTCTTCTTGTTGCTTTGTTATTTTTATGAAATATTTAATTTTGTTATTTACCATTGTTGATTTTATTTTGATTTTTCCTTTATGAAAAGTGATCTCATATCAATCTTTGTTGCATTTATTGTTGTTTTTATATGCTCTTTAATTTGAAAACAGAATAAGGTTAATTGACTTAATTCATTAAAAAATAAATTAACATATAAAATAGAAGAGTCAATATAACGAACCTAATTAAAATCGTCTAACCATAATAAGATTGAATCACAATGTTTATGAAAATAAAAGGTTCCTATTTAAAGTAGGACAACCCCAAAATGTAGTAACAAGAACATAATATTTGTAAAAAGAATGTTATAGTTTCATAACAAATACGTTAAAGTAATAGTAATTGTAAAAAAAACGTTAACTGCTAATTGCAAAAAAACGTTATAGTTTCATAACAAATACCGAGTCTTCTTTATAGTTTTAGAAATATGATAATGTCAAACATTTTTTCTATTAAGTTTCTGGTATTATGTCTAACTAATCTATATCATTTATCATAGATATCATTCTTTATACAAAGCACTCAAATGTCTATAAATATTGTCCTCTTAACTCAACAAAACACCACAGTTCACAACAAATATCAATCTTCTTTATTGTTTCAGAAATATGACAATGTCAAGCATTTTTTCTACTGGAGATGTTACAAATGATAATGATCCAGAACTGGTGCTTACTTTGAGCCTCAACACTAAAAAGCATGAACCATCTTCCAACAAATTATTGTCTAAATTCCAAAAACCTGTGAAAATCGGAAGCAACAACGCTTGTTCGCTTGCAAATTTTGTTCCAGGTTTGAAAGTCCTCAAGCCTTGAGAAGACATCAAAATGCTTATAAGCGTGAGAGAATGCTCTAAAAAATTAAGAGTGTTTAAGATGAGATTGAATGCACTTAATTATTTCTCGTCACCTACAACCATACTCAACCATGGCAAATCATCTACGACTACCATGACAATGCATAGTCCCTATAAACAACTATATGGGAAATCAACCATATGTATCTCAAGGGCATAATTGAGTTTTTCCCTTAAATTCTAGTCCTATGTTTTTAGTGTCTTATTTCTTCTTGATGCTTTATTATTGTTTATGATCTTCTCGATTTTGTTAGTTACCATACTTGAATTTTTTTAAAAGTGATTTGCATTTATTTTTGTTCTTTTGGCGTCTTTGAAAACATGATAAGGTTAATTGACTTAGTTCATAATGAAATAAATTATCATATAGAATACAATAGTCAATGTTACAAGCCTTATTGAAATTATTTAAAAGTCTCGATTCAAAGGGGGGAAAGGTTCCGATCAGCTACTAACCCTCTTTAGCATTGTCATCAAAGGCTAGAAGATGATCAAATTACAAGATATCAAACAATAATACAAAAAAATTATTAAGCAATTACATCTCCATAATATTACAAATTTGATAGAGGCACATCATTTTCTTGTCGTTCTTGATCGGTTTTTCGTTGAAGCGAATCATGTGAATCCATTATATTAAGCCTCAACACCAAGTATGTTTTATTCAAATTACATAAATCACTTGAACCAAGTGTCATTATTCTTACAAGCAAACCCATACCATTGTCAAAACAAAGGTATTACCGGAAAGGAGGCTTAAAGACGTGGGTACCATGCCCGATGTGATACCCGAAATCCTTTCGGAGTTTCGGGACTCCACCGGCAAGTGCACCGGATCTTATCAAGTAATAAAAAGTGAGTAGAGTATCATTTCTACAAAGATTAACGGAGTAAGCAATAATGATTAATTCGTTCTTTAATTAGACAAAATCAATGATCAAGAGTATGTGGTGAAACAGTATCAAACCAAATCAATTAGAATCAATTAAGAATTTCACAAATTCAAATGAACAGTAACGTGACTACTAACACAAATTCGCAGATTTGGAAATCAAGCAAATCGCAAAATTTATGAGAAACAACAATGGAAAACAAGTCAAGTAATCAAAGATGTTAAGCTAGCAAAACCCTAATTCAATTATTCACTTTCTTTCAATGCAAGCAATGATCAATTCACAATGAACCCTAATTAACTAAATCCTAATCTCTTAGTGATTTAGTTTCTCTAAACCTAATTAATTATCAATCTTTTGACTAACTAATTAGGAGAGAGGTGAAGATCAAATTCTGATTCTAACCTATGACATTCAAAAGTAGTATTAGATTAGATTTTATGTCACTTATCTAACCTAGTTCTAATGCAATTGAATTATCACAGATTGTATATTGCACATCTACCAATTTTACTATCTCTAGGTCAATTGAAAGTTGAGAGAATAAGGTTTTAAGCTTACTGTTAACTGTTAATTTTCTCAAATTTAACAATTAACACAGTTGGAATCAAAGTTACCTCTCGGTGATGCTTGATTCTCTTGAATGAAAAACGAAACCAAATTCTTGAATTGAAATCACACACTTGCAAATTGAAAGAAAGCAAAACTTGAATTAGGTATCTATGCCGGGATGAACAGAGCTCCTCATCCTCAACTTTGGGAAAATTAGTTGCTCATAGCCGAGAGCAACAAAAACAAGGGTTCTGGGAACATTACGTCAAAACCAAAACAGAATGACAAACTAGGTCTCACCGAGGTGCCAATTCTCTCAATTGGTGACCTATTTATACTAATTACTAATCCTAATTTCTAACCTAATTTCCAAACCTAATGAATTAGTATTTACTGAGAGTAGAACTTGATTGCTTGAGACTTGGGCCTTGGAAGATTGGATCACGTCTAAGTCTAAACGTGACTTGGTGAATGCTTGACCAAGAGGGGGCTACCTAGGCTTTGCCCAAACGTGGCTTGTGCTTGCTTGATGGTGACTTGGGTAGTGTGTGATGGACCACAGGCATGGCTTAAATGTGGTTTGTTGTGAACTTGGACTTGGTTAGGAAGCTTTGGGAGCACCACATTTGGACCACGCCTAGGCGTGGACCAAACGTGAATGTGGTGCTTGGTGCCTTGTTGCTTGGTGCATGAGCTTGCTTGAGGCCACGTTCATGGTGCATTATACTCCAGGGTGAGCTGATTTCTTCATGTGCAAGTGATGCGCGCACCCGCGGTTGCTTCTCGTGGCCGGTTCAGAGTTTCCTTAAGTTTAAAAACAGGATATCGTTGTAGAGGAATCCGAACCAGCTAGGAGAGTGACAGGTGGGTCGTCAACAGAAAGGTGTCACAGGGTACAACCAGTTAAAAATACCGAGTATGGATTCGGGTCGTTTTCTCTAGGAAATGAAAACAATGATTTTGCATTTGGTTGAGAAAATTGGTTTGGGGTTACAGTTGTTTGTTTGAGAACAGAGCAAGATACAGAATATTAAAGAGTGCCTGGCCATGAGTTGAGATATCGTGCATCCCTATGATCGCCACCGGTCCCAGTTTAGATGGACTGTCACTTAAAGGAAACTAGCCACTACTGTCGAATGGTCAAGTGGTGGAATTGACCCCTATCTGAAAGTCATAGGCATACACAATAACGTAGGACCTAGGTCTTACAACAAACTCAAATAATGATGCCCGAAATCCTTGCGGAGTTTCGGACTCTCCACCGACAAGTGCACCGGATTGTATCAAGTAATAAAAGTGAGTAAGAGTTATCGTCCCACACATGAGGATTAATGGAATAAGCAATAATGATCAATCAATTCTCTAATTAGACAAAATCAATTTTCAAAGATGTGGTGAATCAGAATCAAATCTAATCAAATCCACTAAAATCATGCAAAATCAATCAAAATCTCACAAAATCACTAAATCACAAACTTGGACAGCAAGCAATTAATTAAGAATAATGAGCAAAAATCAATAATAATGAAGGACAAGCCAAGAATTAAGAGATATTCACCCAAACATAACCCTAATTCAAATAATCAAGTTACTTCTCATGCAAGCAATCATTAATCACAAGAACCCTAATTAACTAAACCTTAATCTTTTGGTGATTTAGTTTCTTTAATCCTAATTAATTATCAATCTCTTGATTAACTAATTAAAATAGAGATTAAGACTAATCCTAGTTCAATTATGTGAATTACAAGAGGGATCAAAAACTAGTTTTATGTCACTTACTAATCTAACAAACCTTAATTGAAATTCACAAACAATTGCACAATTAATCAATTCCTTATCTCTAATTCACTGATTAATTATGAAGAATAATTCTCTAACATAATCAATCTAGGTTTCTCTCAAAATTACTAAATTGAAAGCAAGGACGTGAATTACCTACGGTTAGTTTAATTCCTAAAAGTGAGGCACAGAGAAATTGATCTATGATAGATAAACTTGCAGTAGAAGAAAACTTGAAATTGAATTATGGATCCATGCTTGGGATGAACAGAGCCCTCATCCCTAGGCTTGAATGAGTTTACTTGCTCATGATGTTAAGCAACAAAACAGAGAAAAGAGAAGAAGACATGACCTAATCCTAATTATGTTGAAAACGTGATGAGAAAATAAAAATTGAACAAGTCTGTGAATAATAATAAGTGTCTAGACTTAACCTAAAAATTAATTATATATACTAACTTACTAAAAACCTAGGCGGAATTACAATTACTAAACGTAAGGAAAAATTGCTGCAAGTCTTGGGCCTTGAGGAGGTGAGTCACATTTGGGCCACGTCAAATACATGGTCCAAACGTGACTATTGGTGATGTATGCTGAGCTTGGTGAGGTCTTGGTAGGTCACGTTTGGGCCATGCCTAGGCGTGGACCAAACGTGACTGCTGGTGAACTTAGCCGCCTCCCTTGTCTTGGTGGATGTCACGTTTGACATGGCCCAAACGTGACCTATGCTTGCTCATAGGAGCTTGGTTTCCCTTGCTAGCCTTCTTGAGTGTCACGTTTGGGCTAAGTTTGAGACTTGGCCCAAATGTGACTTTGATTCTTCTCCAGGGTGATCTTTTGCAACTTTGATCCAAGCTTCCTCTGTTCTCTGTTTCTCTATTTTTCTTCTTCCTCTGCTTTCTTGCTTTGTTTTCTTCAATTTTCTACAAATAATTAACAAACACTCAAAGTATCTAATTTGTGATATTTTACATTAAGTATTATGATAATTATCTACTAAATTAGCAAGAAATTAGTGCTTAAAACTATGAAAAATACGCAAGTATCACAACACCAAAGTTAAACTTTGCTTGTCCTCAAGCAAATCAGAATCATGTATCAATTAAGTTCAAACAAGAAGGAGTGTAATTGATTAAAGACAATGATTAGAATGACTATACTTCTTGCCCTTTTTCTAATGAATTGAGTTTGCAACCAAGAAGTTATCCATGTTGGAGCCTCAAGTTCGGATAGTATTATAGAGTTCTTCTTCACTTTCTTTTTGTTATCTCTCTTAATCACTTTCCCTCTTTTGGATGGGATTTTCTTGACTCTTACTGCCTTGTCTCGGGGCAGTTATTTAGAATAAGCTTTCGATCGACAATCCCGAACCCTTTGGCTCAAGTTGCCGGGTGTTGAAGCAACCCTCAGATCTAATAACTCTAGCCTCTCCCCGACACATTTCAGCACAAGCATATAACCTTGGGTATCTTTTGATTTTTATTCTTTTTCTTTTTCTTTTTCACCCTTTTGGTCATTGATGCTCCAGAGCCTTTGATTTTTGAGATATTCTTTTTGCTTTTCAATTCACTTTGCTACATTGTAGCTTTTCCAAACTCTATATATTTCTCTAAACTTCTGCTCCTTCATGGTGTACTTCCTTGAAGCAGACACCTTGAAGCGTTGAGGCTATTTTCTGGTCACAGAAACCATTGATTTCTTATATATTTTTCTACTCCTTTCTTAAGTAAAAGACAGAAATTCTTTTTATTTCATGATTCATGATTTACTGAGGATGACAAATCTCTAAGTTTAGTGGTGATGCAAGATTATTAAAGATAGACACTTAAGTTCATGCATCAAGAATTAATTAATCCTATATTAACAGAGAGAATCAAGTTAAAAAGATAGTGAAAGATAGGTACAACCTTGTGATTCTCTGTTTTCCAAACTAGTTTGAAAAGGAAGAAAGTGGAATGTAATGGAATGCTCACACCAAACTTGAAAATTTGCTTGTCCCTAAGCAAAAGAGAAAAGAAAATAGAGAAGAACAAGTAAGATCATGAGTAAGAATACTGTGGAGATGCATGATGCAAGGTGGGATACTAAACTTGGTGTGACAACACCAAACTTAGGATGAAAACATGTAGAGGAAAGAATGCCAAATGCATGAGTATATAGATGAAGATGGTGAGATGAGATGCAGATAGGTATATACAGGGAACACCAAACTTGGTGTTGAAAACACCAAACTTAGTTTGAAAACATGCAAAGAAAGAATGTAAAATGAAAGGGGAAAAATGCATGAAATAATGGCTAAGTGAATGCAGGATGCAACGTGAACATGGACTAATGCATGAATGGAGATGCAGGATGATATGAATGATATGCATGGATGGGTAAGGGTGAGGAGAGGGCACGCCTAAGCGTGCCATGACCCACGTTGGGGACTTGGCCAAGCCAAGGCCCAACGTGACAAGGTGAAGTGGTAAGGGTGGGTTTGGGTGGTTGTGGGGATGTAGGGCTAAGGTGAGGTAGGGGTATGGGAGGGTGGTTCACGTTGCACCCACGTTTTGGGCTAGGCAAAACGTGGGTGTTGGGGAGGGTTGGCTATGGAGAGCCATGGTTGGCTCACCAAGGAAGGGAGGGGGGAGAGGTCACGTTGTAACCGCGTTGGGGGTGAGGAATAGGGAAGGGCTTGGGCTAGGGAAGGGGGAAGGAAGGCATGGTCTCGTTGGGGCAAGGAGTGGGGGAAGGGTGCATGTGTTAGTCACGTAGCACGGATACTCAAGAGGGGGTGAATTGAGTATCTCAACAACAATGAATAATTTTTGCGGAAACATAAATATCTAAGAATAATAAACAACACAAGTGCTTGTACTAGTATTTTTCCAAGGGACTAAGTCAATTCCTAGCCACTTATAAGGAGCTTGTAGTTTCCAAGAACACTTGATATAGATTTAAAAGACTTGAAATTAAATAACTCAAGTATTTTTGCTTAGTATTTTTCCGAGGACTTAAGCCACTTCTGAAGTACTTATAGGGAGCTTTTACTTAGCAAAGATGCTTGTGAAAATAAATAACGGAATTGTAAAA
>JASCZI010001373.1:0-16146 GCA_036250425.1 Stylosanthes scabra | reverse complement strand
AGTGAATCCTCAAACTTTTGGTGGTTGTTTATCAACTCCACAATGGTTATCATTCATCAAAACCTAATCATAAAAACCTTGCATGCATATTGTAACATGGTTTACAGGCTTGTGATAGAGATTGCCACAAGCATATACAACACTCATAGGATTGCAGTCTTCCAAAGTCTTTTGATCTTCCACAACGTAGAAATAATCCAAATCGGAAAAAAAAAGGAAGTTAAGATACCCTTTACAGCTCCTAGCACAAAAGAAATAACTAAGAGGGCAGAGGGAAAGAAAGCAGCTGAAAAAAAAAAAGAAAAATTAGAAGAACATCAAATATTAGAATGACTTTTGTATAGCTTATTTTAAAGGTTTCTACTAATTTCTACATTGAAATTCTATGTTACTCACTCTATGATTAAAGGACGATGCAATACTAAAATACATTCGAAATCCTTATCCTTGTTAGCATAATGCAATAGTAATATTCTATAATTTCTACTAAAACCTTTATTATTGTTATCATTCGAAATTTGCACTTGTTATTATCCAAAGAAAATAAATTTCATTGAATCCTAATGAAATTATTGTATACTTATCATCCGTATTACACCCACAGTTATCATCCATTAACCAACATCTCTTATCATCCATTTAAAGAACAAATTAAAAACGTTCCTTGAAAAATGCCAATAATTTTCAACATTCTTTCGTTCTTCAGATTCAAAGAATCCTAATAAATAATAGAAAAATTAGAAAAATGAATTTCTTGAATGCTTATCATCCATAACATAAACGTACTTATCAATTAAAATCATATCCTCCTTATAATCCATAATCAAGTATAACTATGAATCAAAATCTTTACTGATTATCATCCATAACCAAACAGTACTTATCAAGTAAAACTCTATACTACTTATCATCTGTTACCTAACAGTACTTATCAATCAAATCATTATACTGCTTATCATCCATAATTTTCTTATATTTTATTGGTGCCTTTACACGGGAAGTGCGATTACCGTGTTTGTTACAAAGAATGGATTGGTTGACTATTATCTTCTCTCCACTGTCATTTTGAAGATAATTGGTGGTCTTGATTTTGACCAAGAAACCCACTTTAGAAGCACAATTCTTATAAAATGCATGAGTTTCAGCACAAGAATCAAAACACATACCCTCTTTGGGAATTTCATCTTCACAAATATTAGAATGATCGGGTTCCTGGAAAGAACACAATTTAAAACTATTTGAAACTAAAACCAGTGAAAGATGATAAACAAAGTAGTTTCAACAAATACCTCTTCAACTACAGATTTCAATGGCTGAGGATCTTGATTATTCTATATCTCCTCAGTTGCATTGATTGAATTTCTTAAAACCTGAAAATTTTAAATAGCATGATCAATCACAGAACAATCAACGGTTTCATCTTTATTCTTAAGTCAAATTAAAAAGGTATGATAACAGTATAAGGTAAAAGGATGATAATGTTTGCTTGAATATGTTAAAAGATAATTTGAAGAAAGTGACCTCCTCAGGATCTTCATTAATGGTTTGATTAGAACAATCAAGAACTAAATAATCCAAATCCATGATCAATCACAGAAGTAAGACGGAATCGAAATCAAACAAAGAAACCGTGTTCTTCAAGCAACAAAAAAGATGAAGCTCTGGAAGAAGAAGCTGAAACCACCGCGGAGGAACCACCACCGCGAAAGCTCGAACCACCGCCGTAGAAGCTGAAACCACCACCGCAATAGCTGGAACCAACGCCGTAGAAGCTGAAAACACCACTGCAAATGCTAGAACCACCGCCGCAAAGATCCAATCTAATCCGTGTGGTTCAAACTCCGAAAGCTCGATAACACACTCTACCGTTCAACCGTGTTCTTCACCGGTGTTGGCCATGGAAGAGAAAGCTTCGACAAAAGCTTTGATGGAGGAGGAGAGAAGAACGATGTTGACGGAAGCTTTGATGGAATAGGAGAGAAAAACGATGTAGAGGAGAATGGTTGACCTGGTTTCACTGAATGACCACAGTGAACTCCCAGGATGAGGAAACATAATAAACAAGTAAATCAGGTTTTGAAGGCTATTGACTCCTAATTAATTAATTAGCGTTGGTCCATAAACTTTTCATAAAGAAAAATATGCCTTTTCGGTGCGTGGAATTGTCTCATCTATGGGATTCTGTTCAAGCTCCGTTGCTTATAATTGAAGCTTCAGTGAAGTAGTACTACTACTACTGCCACTACTACCACTATTACTACTAATAATAATCTTCAAATGTACTAATATTATTGATATTTTAATATTTTTAATTGTTGATTTTAATTAGAAAATATATATAAAAATTAAGATTAATATTTAAATTTACTAGAACACCGTATATTGAAAACTTTTCCATAATATCTACATCCAGTAATATAATTTAATTAGTATTAAAGTTGACTATGACCGTATTGAAATCAGCATGTGACTATGCTAATTTGACATGAATTTATCTTAATTTCCTATTAATACTTGACTAAGTTTGTATTTAAACCACGATCCCAAAAAAAAAACTGAAATAATGTAGATGATTACTTTTTGTACATGTTAGAGTGAATAGCTAAAAATATAAAGAAATGAAGATTTATTCTTATTGATAGGTAGATATCTATATGGGAGCATATGCCATAATATTTTTGTTAATTTTTTAAATAAATTATCTCTTCATTCTATTAATCACAAAAAATTAAAACTCTTCATTATAGAATTCTTTTTATTTTTTTTACTGACTATATAGATGATTACTTTAATATCTAATTTTCAATAACATCTAATTTTATTTCAATACCTATTATTTAAAAATTTACCACATTTTCAAAAGAAATTACTTTTAAAATAATTTTAAAGAAAATTGACAAGTTGGTGCCATGCTTGAACTTGCAAGTATTCCAGTTAATATAAATTAAATGTGAAATGCAAAAATAAATATCTTTAACGAATTTTAGAGGAAGATTTTTGTGAAATATTTTATTATATAGATAATTAAAGAAAAATCCAAACACCTATATAGAGATGGTTAAATTTTCAAACCCGAACTCCTTTTTGCTAAAAGATTATTACTGGAATAATAGATACCAGCATACTAATTAATTCACTTTTTATATAAATATTCCTTAGAATTCATTAAAAATCATTTATTAATTCATTGGCTTCTCAGAAATCATTATCCAAATTTAATTTTATTTTGAAAATTTTAATTTAATATGAAGTATAACCCTCCAAGAGAGTGTAGGAGCTAAAACTTAATTATCGTAGAATGATGTTATATGAAAAAGTTTTTTTTATTAATAAGTCTAATTAAATTAGTTCTAACCTTAACAAAACATCATTCTCATCTCTCACTTACCTACTCAGCACTCACCGCCGGTATTGTCTAACTTAAATTGGACTTGATTGATAATAAAATTTTTACAAACAATGAATGAAGAGCTAAAAAACGAAAAGGGAGATACTAAAATTGAAAAATAAAAATTAGTATTAATGAAAAATTATTAAATATCATATATTGATCAATGAGAGAATAAAAATGAAATCAATTAATAAAAGATTTAAAATTTTGCTATTTATTTGAGATTGATTTTAGTCATTAATAAATATAAATGTGAAAAATAAAAACACAAAAATAGCAAAAGATAATAAAAATAAATAAGTGGGACAACTAAAATTTTTAAATTATATATATATATATATATATATATATAATATTAATTTTTTTAAGAAAACTTCTAAAATCGAGTGGGGCAAGTGACTCCTCTCTTGGTCATGGGTCCGTCCCTGGTCATAATTTTATTATTATATTATAAACTATTTGATAATTTTGATGCGGAGGTTTAATTATTTTGGTAGTTGATTATTTGTTTAAAAACTTAAAATAATACGTATAAATAGTAATATACAAAAATATTTGATGGATAATTTTGATTAGCCGATTATAACTGCTGGTTGAGATAATTAAAGAAAATAATCTGGATATTTATTCTGATATCTAACTTTTAAAACATTACCTATTTTTGCTATGAGATATTACTTTAAAGTTAATTCTAGAGAAGACTAACAAGTTTGTCAAATGATATATCTACAATCAAGTTGGTTCAATGCATGATAATAATCTTTAGTAAGCAATAACTCAATAATCAATATAATTCATACTACTTCCATTTTAAAATTCCTTGCATTTATAATATCACGTGGCTTTTCTTCTTTGAAAAATTAATGTATTCAGATAAAGAGTTTGTCTATGTAAATTAATTTTTTAAGAGTAAAGTATTGTTCCTAATATTTGGAGTAAGTCTTAAAGATGTCCATCACGTTTAAAATATTTTATTTCTGTTCCTAATGTTTTGAAATTGTATTAATTTTATCCCCTCGTTAATTCTATTAGTATAAATCCCAACAATCTACTCTTTCAAATGTAAAATAAATTAACTAATAGTTTTCTACAGTAAATATTTATTACAATTACACTCGAACAACTAAAAAAATGTAAAGTTTGGGTGATGAAGAAAAATCGTTACATGCTTCTTTTCTTTTGGTCTTTGTGTTGTATTCGTATAGTGTGGAAAATAATAATGAATACGAATGAAGTGAAAACGTCACTTATAATATTTTGGTGTTATAAACTAACTTATACATGTATGGTTTTGTTAGTAATTTTTATAATTGTTTGAAGGTGTGACAAAATTGATATTTTTCAAAACGCTAGGGACATAAATAGAATATTTCAAACGTTAGGAACATTTTGAAACTTACCCCAAACGTTAGGGATGAAAACGATACTTTACCCATTTTTAATGAATTAAAAAAAATAAAAGTGATAATTATTTAAAAAAAGGTAAAACTAAGAAAACACTAGCACAAAGTTATTTTATTTAAGGTAACACCTATAATTTTTTATAAACTTAATATTTATAAGTTGGTAAACTATGAATTAGCTGATTACAACTTTTGCTGAGATAATTAAAGAAAGAATCTGAAAAATTATTCTAACTTCTAATTCTGAAATATTGCCATTTTTTCTTAAAGGGAATTATAATGAGTCTGTCTGTACAGTTCATGCATGAGATAAAACATGAAAGTGCCACTTTCTAGCTGTATATATAAGTTAATAAGAAGACACAGATTCCTATCAACATTTCAAAACAATGGCAACTCTCAATCTTGTTGTGTGTAGTGTGATGATCACCACCTTAGCATTCACGCTTTTCACTACTTGTATTGATGCTAATCCAAAACTTCATATTGTTTACATGGGCTCTTTACCTGAAACAACAAATTCTTACTCTCCATCCTCTCACCATCTCAACTTGCTGCAACAAGTTCTTGGTGGTAGCAACCCAGCAAACTCCTTAGTCCGTAGCTACAAAAGGAGTTTTAATGGTTTTGCTGCTATGCTCACGAATGAGCAAGCCGCAAAGTTAGCAGAAATGGAAGATGTTGTGTCAGTTTTTCCAAGCATGACATTCCAAACCCAAACAACAAGATCATGGGATTTCTTAGGATTTCCAAAGGCAGTAAAAAGACAACCCAAAAGCATAGAAAGCAACCTCGTTGTGGGAGTTCTCGACACCGGAATTTGGCCTGAATCAGAAAGCTTCAATGAGAAAGATTTCACTGGCCCTGTTCCAAAGAAGTGGAAGGGTACTTGTGCAGGTGGCAAAAACTTCACATGCAACAAGAAGCTAATTGGAGCAAGATTCTATGTAGATCACTCTGCAAGAGACGGTGACGGCCATGGAAGCCATACAGCATCAATAGCAGCAGGAAACTATGTTGATAATGTTGGCTTCTTTGGCATTGCACAAGGCACTGCCAGGGGAGCAGTTCCTTCTGCAAGAATTGCTGCTTATAAAATATGTAATGATGAAGGCTGTGATGGTGATGGCATCTTAGCTGCCTTTGATGATGCAATTGCTGATGGAGTTGACATCATTTCCATTTCAGTTGGTCCTCCAATCCCACTGAATCTAGAAACTGATCCTATTGCCATTGGTGCGTTTCATGCAATGGCCAAAGGGGTACTTGTATCCCAATCAGCTGGTAATTCCGGCCCTTTACCTGCCTCAGTATCAAGCATAGCACCATGGTTGATAAGTGTAGCAGCAAACACTATAGACCGCCGGATTGTCAACAAGGTGGTTCTTGGCAACGGAAAAGTGTTGACCGGAAATTCGGTTAATACTTTCGAGTCGAACGGAAGGAAAATTCCTATAGCATTGAGTAACGGCAATTTAAGTGAGTGTATAAAAGAATTAGCTGATCAGTGTCAATGCTTGGATCAAAAACTGGTGAGAGGAAAGATAGTTTTATGTGACCTGTATAACGATGGTATACCCAAAGTTTCTGGTGCAGCTGGTGCAGTTGTAAATACTGATACTGGTAACGTGGGTTACGTTGCTTTATTGCCATTCGCGGCATTGGTACCAAAAGATTATGAATTGATCAAATCCTACACAAACTCAACAAAGGATCCAAGGGCTGAGATTCTCAAGAGTGAGATTGCTAGTGATCGTAATGCTCCTAAAGTGGCAATATTTTCTTCTCGTGGACCAAACTACTTCATTTCACAGATCTTGAAACCTGATGTAAGTGCCCCTGGAGTTGACATATTGGCTGCTTATTCACCAATTTCTACACCAACAGAAAATTCTAAGTATGATAACAGATCTGTGAGTTACAGCATTTTGAGTGGAACTTCAATGTCTTGTCCTCATGTTTCTGGAATAGCCACATATGTGAAAAGCTTTCACCCTGATTGGTCACCTGCTGCAATTAAATCTGCTATTCTGACATCAGCAACACCCATGGTTAGAAGCTCTGTGCATGATGTTGGAGAATATGCATATGGATCTGGGCAAGCCAATCCTGTTCAAGCACTCAACCCTGGACTAGTTTACGACATTACCAAGGGAGATTATGTGCAAATGCTCTGCAACTTCGGGTATGATAATGCCACAGTTAAGTTGATATCTGGAGAGGTTAATCCATGCAAGGGAGCTGCAAATACAGCATTGGTATCAAGCTTGAATTATCCAACTTTTGCAGGTCGTATTCTACCCAACGTGGCTTATAACATAAGGTTTGGTAGAACAGTTACAAATGTTGGGTTTGCCAATTCAACTTACAGGGTAACAATCACACCGAATCCAGAACTTAAGATCACAGTGACACCAAGCGTTTTGTCATTCAAAACATTGAACGAGAAAAAATCGTTTGTGGTGAATGTGAGTGGTAAGGTACCAAGAAAAAGTGTGGTTATCTCATCAATTGTGTGGTCAGATGGAACCCATAATGTTAGAAGCCCAATTGTTATAGATGTTTTATCAGTTGATCAGGATAAATTGTGAATTAAATGTTGTCGCATGCAATAAAATATAAATGTAATTATTTAATAGATTTACAGAAATAATCAATGGAATCAGTAAAAGTTTCATGGCAGAATTTTTACATATCGTTCCTTCAATATGGCACACTCGTTTGATTTGATTTTGTACAATGACGCTGTACGTAAAAGTTTTTTTTTTTAAATTAATTAAGTTTAACCAAATTAATTCAACATTTTTAAAAGTTATTCTTATCTCTCTTACTTACCTACTCGCTATATTGTTTAATTTAATTGGATTTGGTTGATAAAAAAATTAATAATTTTAATATACAAAATTTAATTATTTTGGTAATTGATTATTCTACTTGAAAAATGTAAAAAAATAGGTATAAATAGTAATATACAAAAATATTTGATGGATAATTTTGATTATTACAATTGGTTGTTGAGATAATTAAAGAAAAAAATCTGGACATTTATTTTGATATCTAATTTTTAAAATCTATTTTCTTTTTTAGAATAATACTATATGTATATATATTTATGTATCCATTCATGTGTTTATACATTTAATAGGCCCATACTTTAAGTAAAAAGATAATAAAATCTAATACGAAAATTTTGAGCACAAAATTATTGAAATTTAGCAAAAAAATTTAAATTACAATAAAAAGAAATTTATTTTATTGGAACGGACATACATGTAACATTGCTATTTTTTCTATGACATGTTACTTTAAAATTAATTTTAGCGAAGATTAACAAGTTTGTCAAATGATATATGATATATCTACAATCAAGTTGGTTCAATGCATGATAAATAATCTTTAGTAAGCAAGTAACTCAATAATCAATATAATTCAAACTACTTCCATGTTTAAATTCCTTCCACTTTAAAATAACATGCGGCTTTTCTTTTTTGATTCATTGAAAAACAAATGTATTTAGATAAAGAGATTTTGGGGCATGCATTCATGGGATAGACCAAGGAAATATTTATGTCTTTCAGCTGATTGGGGTAGAAATAAAAATCAGGCTCTAAAGTGGATTGAGGATAAAATTTGGCATATGCTTGAGGGATGGAAAAAAAATTGTTAAATCAGATTGAGAAAGAAGTTTTAATAAAATCTGTCATTTAGGCAATACCTAGCTACACTATGAGTGTTTTGAAATTTCCAGTAGAATTTTTGTAAGAAATTAAGCAGGAAGATTGTTAAGTTTTGGTGGTCATCTAATGGAAGAGATAAAGAAATACACTGAAAAAATGGAAATTTTAATACACAAAATAAGAAATCAGGTGGAATTGGTTTTAAACATCTATATTTTCAAAACCTTATTTTTCTTACAAAACAGGCTTGGAGGATTTTGGAAAACCCTTATTTAGGTCAAAACATTAAAGGCTATTTATTACCCAAATTTTGAGTGTATAGTGCTATGGAATCAATATTATTAGGGAGCGGTTAAAAAGTCAATAAGTTATCATTAAAAAAAAACATTATCATCTGAAATTGAAAAACGTTATTATCAAAACAGAATAAAATTAAAATAATCACCCACAGAATATGAGTTATTATCTGTAACTCATCTACGGTCACCACCACCACCAGCTGCAGCTGTCTAACCTCACCACACCACCACCACCGTCTAACCTTAAAACACCACAAATCGCAGCCCCTCACCAACACAACAACAATTGAAAAAAATTATCATCCGAAATTTAAAAATTTATCATCTAAACAGAATAAAAATTATCATTCGTAACCTCACCACCACTACCATATGAGCCACGAACACGCCGTGGTTCAACAGTAACACGTCGATCGGCCCAGCCTCATCCATCGCGCGCTTCACGACTTGGTAGTCCCTAACATCGGCAGCGAAGATGAAGACTTCGATGCTAATGGCGAGGCAGACGACGCTCGGTGGCGGCTTGGCGAGCGAAGGCGAGGCTGATGTTGCTGGACCAACTAAGGATGAAGACATGGCAGTTCTTGGTCGGGATCTTGATGGGACAGGGACGCACGACAGCGGCGTGGGTGGCAGTGACGGTAGGCAGAGAGAGAGAGAGCGCTAGGGTTAGGGTTTTGATGGAGGTTCTCATTAGCTGCCAAATATGTAGGCTCCCAAGACTTTCTCATTTTGAATTTAAAACTAGTAAACCAAAATCTACAAATTTTGGGTATGGAAAAACATTTTAAAAGGTAGAGATTTTTTGGTTTAAAAATGATAGATGGATAATAGGAAGTGGTGATCATGTAGATATATGGGAAGATAAGTGGATAATTGGTCTAGATAACAATAAATATCATAGAAATAATAGTATTAGGAAAGTTAAAGATATTTTGAATTCAAGGGGAATGGAATGAACAAATTCTTAACAGTTATTTTGAAAAAGATTCAGTTGAGAAAACCTTAAGAACCCCAACAAGCTACACAATTAAGAAAGATAAAATAGTTTGGTCGTGTAAAGAAGATGATAAGTATACAGTTAGAATTGCCTACTATGTGGCGAATGAAGTGTTTAATAAAAAAGGAGTAGGAAAAGCCTTATACTAATAGTGTTCATAATGATGTTCGGAATGAAATTTGGAATTTGAATGCTCACTAAATAAAAGGTTTTTTTTTTAGGGTCATGCATAATATTCTCCCAGTCTATAGTAATTTATATTATAAAAGAATTTCAAAAACACAAATCTGTTTCATATGCATGAAGGAAACTGAGACATAAAACATTGTCTTTTTTATGTCCTTGGATCAGGGCAACATGGTTTGAATCACAAATACAATATTTCCCAACTGTTTACAATGTTAAATCTCTACAAAGATGGTTCATGGACTTAAAAGAAAACATGTTTAAAAGCAATGGGAACATATTACAAAAAAAATATTAAAACAAAGTGGCTTATTTGATGTTGGAAATTTGGAAGAGCGGAAATCATGTGTTATATATATTTTTTAAAAAAAGGCAATTACTTGGAAACCACCACCAACAACTTGGATTAAAAGCTGTTAACAGGTATATCGAGCAAAATGTAAACAGCCTCGCCACCGGCAGCTGAAGCTCAAGTTGTTAGAAATGATGCTTTGATCCTGTGTTCCACTATGAAGTTAGTAAAAGTTTTAATTGAAATTATAGTCGTAAAAAACCGTATCAATCATCAAATCGATGAGACTACTGAATCACTAATTTTAAGGTTCAATCGTTATATCACTGGTTGAACTGCTGAACCGATCTCAAATAAATAAAAATATAATTTTAAAAAAATTAACATTAAAATTTGAAATATATGTTTTTAACTCATATAAAATCTCAATTTCTATTATAAAACATAATTTTTTTTAACCATTTTATATATTCTTCAGATATTTAATAGATATTATATATTTTAATAGAGAAAATATGTTATAATTCTTTAAAAATGTTTATTTTTTAATTTGTATATTTTTAGTAAAAAATTTGTTATTTATTTAAATAATTATTTATAATTTAAAATATAGTTAATTTAAGAAATAATGAGTATAAATTAACATTGAATTTAAATAAATAAAAAATAACTTAAAGACATTTGAGGAAAAGAATTACAATTACAAAAAAAAAAAAAATATGTTTCATCAAGTGTCATCAATTCATCATGATTCATGATTGTAGATGGTTTTTCATTTATTTTAAATATATACCTCAAGTAGCATGCAAATACGCGAAAGTTACAACTAGCCTAGTGATACTCAAGGTGGTCCACCACTAACCTACCCATTTCATTTTAGACAAGCTGCAGAGCCTTTAAATAATGACCCGTCCTCTTTTCTGAAACAGGCCGGTTTTCGCCGGTTTCCACCGATTTTTCTATGAGCTGTCCAGTTCAACATGATTTGCACCGGTTTTAATGCAGGTCCAATCCTTTAAAATGATCGGACCGATCTGAGGTCTGGTTTTTCGATTTTTCGATCAGACCGAATGGTTCGATTCGATTTTTACAACTAGGATTGAAACTAATAATCAAAAACTATTTTAAGCCATAAAGTCTAAATCTATGATAGTGGATATTGAAGCTCTATTGCAGGATATATGGAAGCCCGTAGAAGACATGCCTGAAGGTGGTCTTACTTGGCACATAAAGTTGCGAAGACGCATCATCAGGGATCCTTGAATCATAATTGGTTCTGTGGTTCATAGAGCCAATTGTTTCAGGAATCTCTAACAGTGAAAAGACAAATGCATGAATCAAGATTCCAAAGATGAATTCGAAGATACCTGAAGTCATCATCAACAAGGATTTGCAGACGACTGTGATGATCTATTTAGATTTGGAATCCGCACTCTCAATCTTATCATCTTCACGATCCAGGAAGCATTAAGTGTTAAAGATAAAGTGTGTGTTCTATAGCAGAATATTTTTAGAATATTTTTAGATACTGCTTACTATGGTACAGTGGAAAAAATGAAGAAAATGAAGAGTAATCAAATTTAATAGATCAAAATAGTTTTAAGTCTTGTCATAGTCTATAACTACACATCAATCTAATGGCTTATTATTCTTCTCTTCATACTCTTCATTTTTTTCTCTTCATCGAAAAATTATCTTTATGGATAGGAATATCCGACATGAACCAATTTTGGAAGTCGAGTTTTGGGGTGAGTTGGGTTGGGTTTCCCAAATCCAATTCACAGTTAAAAAAAAATACCATTAAGCCATGATTGCATGTCGAAAAAATTAAATAAGAAACGACCCAAAAAAAAATATATAATATAGATGATTACTTTAATATCTAATCCTTTCCATCAAGAGAGGGTTTGAATTTCTCTCCGTACATTCTTGAAGTTTCTTGCTGCTAGCCGTAACCCTAACTAACTACCACCATGAGAGGTGGCTACGTTAGAGGCGGTCACTCGCGTGCTTATGGGCCAACCCCCCCACCGGACGATCCTAATGCCTCTAGGAGAGTAAGGAAGAGGGGCGAAGGTGAGATCTTCTCCGGCCGAAGAAGAGTGGATGAGAGGCGACAATACCGATGTGCCTGAAGAAGTTAACGCATCAAGCACGAAAACCGCCCCCCAAGGTCATTCAGTGATACTGTTAGAGGTGGTGGAAGCCCGGTAGTGGTTGAGACTAGGCCCAATCCCCTAACTTTCGAAAACAATGGGGGAAGCGTTCAGAACAATGGGGAGAAGAACGAGTTAAGACGACTCCCACAAACGAGCGAAGAACCAGATATCAGGGTGGAAAAGATGAACGGAATCTTCAATTTCGTCCTCAACAAGGCTGCCAAAGAGAAACTGCGGTTCCCATGGTGGGACACGTTGGTAGTAAAACTATTGGGAAGAAGGATCTCGCTACCAATTCTCACAAGAAGACTTGAGACCATGTGGGGGAAAGAGAGGGAGCATCGAAGTTATTGATGTTGGTAATGAGTTCTTTATAGTTAAATTTTTCTCGCAAGAGGACCTTGATTTCGCTTTAACCGGAGGTCCCTGGAGAGTGTTTGATCATTACTCACCATTAGATGGTGGAAACCGGATTTCAACCCATATGAGGCCAAGATAGAGACGGTAGCAGCATGGGTGCGTCTCCCAGGTCTTGGAATTGAATATTACGAGCAAGACATGCTAGAGAGAATCGGCAACATGCTTGGGAGAACCATGAAGGTTGATGCCAATACAGAAGACAAATGTTGGGGAAAATTCGCGAGGCTCTGCGTAGAACTTTACCTAAATGAGCCTCTTGTTTCTAAATATGCTATTAATGGAGTGTGCTACCATATGGAGTACGAGGGTATACACAACATCTACTTCGGGTGTGGTCATGTGGGTCATGATAAGGCACATTGACCAATGAACAAGACAACAACTGAGTCCAACAAGGCTCCTGCCGGAGAAAGTTCAGAGAACGGCAGAGAGAAAAGCAACGAAGCGGAAGCCCAGAAGTCCAAGAATGGTGATAATGACAATGAAGGAAATTCTAGTCATGATAAGGGTAAAAGGGTCATTGAAGACCCTGGGGACTCTTTTGGCCCTTGGATGGTTGTACAGAGAGCGACACGCGGCAAGCAATCGAGGAAGGCATTAGATAGTACAGGTAGTGGATTGCATGGGAGTGAGGGAAGAAAAGAAAATGCGCCTCCTTCAAGTACGAGATTTTCGGTACTGAATGACGACAATTCTAACGATCAGGACCCCACAATGATTGGAAAAGGAGAGATGCCCAATGAAACAATTCCACAAGCTAATGCTTCAAAAAACCAACTGACCCCTCCACCCATGAAATCTCCCAGACCCAACACTAGCAAAAACTCCCACAAGCCAACTAAACCCAACCATGAGCCCCAAAAGAGTTTGGGCCTCCCAACCCCCCTCAAAAAGCCAACCCACCAAATCCACTACCCAATCTAAACCAAAACCTAAGCAAGCCCTCCGCTCTGAATCGGGCGGTAGGCCCAACCCTGAACCTCCCATTACCCAACAAACCCACAACCCGACCCTCATAGTGCCCCCCCAAATCGAAAAACCTTTAGAATCCCTAATTCCCAAAACTCTACCAGCAAATACACATATCCCACCACTAGCTCCCCACAACCAAGAACTATACCCTAACCATCAACCAAAACCCCCAAATTCACCCATGGATCTCTCTATTATTCCGGAAACAAACCCTGTGGAGGAAGATAACGCTATTAATCTTGAACCGGAACCCCCTGACCTATATTATATCCCCACAGACATCATGATGGAAGCTTGCAATATGAGGTGGGTCTAGATAACCAGCTTGAAGAGAATAGTGATATGGAGGATGAGGATGAGAGTGACCATGAGGAGGAAGATGAGGTAGATGAGGAAATCCTAGCGGAAAGTGAGGAGGGCACCTCCTTAGCAGAAGTCTCAGCTCCGAGCAGTAAGCGTTTCTTTTCTCTGTTTCATTTCCAATGATTATATTTTCTTGGAACTATAGGGGGCTGCGAGTATGGCCTTTTCTCGCACCCTCAATGAGTATTGCAAGCTTCACAAGCCAGATATTGTTATTCTATGCGAAACCATGTGTAGTGGAGATCAGGCTCTTAATTCAATTAATAGAAGTGGGTTTCCTTTCTATCACATTGAGGAGGCCATTGGCTTTAGCGGCGGTATTTGGATTCTGTGGAAGGATCCCAATATCAAAATTAGAGTGATAATCTCGAAAAGGTAGTCTGTTCATTTAGAAGTCTCTGTCAACAATAATAGACCTTGGTTCCTTACAGCCATCTATGCTAGTCCACAAGAACATAATCGTAGGGAGCTTTGGCCCAAAATTCACACTATTGCTGCGGGAATGAACATTGATTGGATGTTGGTGGGGGATTTCAATGAGATAGCTAGTGGGACGGAAAAAAAAGGGAGGGGGCAAATTAGATTACCATGCCTGCTGGAAATTCAAAGAGTGGATTGATAATTGTGGCCTAATCGATTTGGGGTTTGTCGGATCACGCTTCACTTGGCGTGGCCCCCAATGAGAGAATCAGGACCGCTTTTTCAAGAGATTGGATAAAGCTCTCTGCAACAGCTCCTGGAGGACTAGATTCTCGAAAGTCAAGGTTGACATTTTGACTCGTGTTCGATCGGATCATCACCCTCTTCTGGTTTCCCTTGTGCCCCAAATGGTTAACATGCTGGAGTGACCTTTCAGATATGAAGCTATGTGGTTAACTCACCCAAACCATAAGAATACCATCAAGGAGAATTGGCAAACAGAAGCTCCTCTTTAATTCTTTATCACAAGGGAACTTAGTGGAATAGAAATGTGTTTCATCATGTGGGGAAAATGAAGAGAACTTTTTTGAGAAGAATTGGGGGCATTCAGAAGGCTTTCACTAATAATCACAACCCTTTTTCTTGAAGATCTAGAGGGCCAGCTAAGTGCGAAACTTAATGAAATCCTTCATAGGGAGGAAATCCTTTGGCTTCAAAAGTCACATGAAAGATGGATTATAGACGGTGATAGAAATACTCGATATTACCATACAAAAACTGTTATTAGAAGGAAAAAGAACAATGTTATAAAGCTCCGAAATGCAGAGGGTAATTGGATAGAAGAACCTGAAAGTCTCGTCAACCATGCTGTGGACTTCTTCACAAATCTTTACAGTCAAGATCAAGAGAGCTCGGGTCTGACTTCCTTGAGACCTTATCCCGAGTTAAGCCCCCTTATCAAAGATAATATGATGAGCACCCCCTCTGACCAAGATATCAAGGCCGCCTTCTTCAATATTGGCTCTCTTAAAGCCCCGGGTATTGACGGATTTCCTACCCTTTTTATAAAGAAATTTGGGAAACTATTGGGCATAGTGTCATCAAGCATGTGAAAGATTGTCGGAGGGATCCCACTCTGATTATAGAGTACAATAAAACTCTTATTTCCCTGATTCCCAAGGTTAATAACCCGGAGTTCATTACTCAGTTCAGGCCAATTACTCTATGCAATGTGAGCTATAAGGGTATCTCCAAATTGATTGTGAATAGATTGAAACCGGCCCTTCAGGATAGAATTGCGCCTCACCAATCTAGTTTTGTCCCTGGGCGCAAGATTCAGGATAACATCATCATTGCAAAGGAACTATCTCATGCCATGAAAAAGATAAAGGGCCGACGAGGCTTTATGGCAATAAAAGTTGACTTTGAAAAGGCTTATGATCGCCTTCATTGGAGCTTTCTGTTAACCATGTTACAATATGCATAAGTTCATTTGATTTAGGTTTTGATGAATGACAAACATTGAAGTTGAGGATGAGCGTTAAAAGATGCAAATGACGTCAAG
>JASCZI010001370.1:6104-16181 GCA_036250425.1 Stylosanthes scabra | reverse complement strand
ACAATGCAATTAACGTTGATTAAACCTAGCCATTCTATCCACCTTATTCCCCACAACAAGTACAGAGCAAACACAAACAATTTCCACAGCAAACAAACCGGAAGGATCTCTACGCCCCCGCACAGACTCATTCTCCTCTCCCAGCCTACAATTCTATCCTACTTGTTCAAGTCTCTATCCTAAACATACGATCAAATTTCTATTTTTCTATATTTGCCAAATAAATTATTTATTCCAACTTCATATTCATATGTGTCCAGTGCTAATTAACTAAATTAATTAGAAGACCAACCTAATCAGTGTCGGAAAAATTGGGCAACGCCAAATCCGCCCAACAACGGACGATCCACACCCACCACGGCAGCAGCAACAGCGGCGGTAATGAACCTTTATCCCTGAAATTCAGCGACATTACAACATTGGCCAAACACATAACGCTCCAAAAATTAGGGTATACAACATAAACGGAAAAACTGAACCAACAAAAAAAACTAAACCGATTAAATTAAAGAGAAATTTACCACGAACACAATGGCGGAGACGGAAATGCGAATGGAGGTCTGAGGTGGGAGAAAACGAGGCTGGAAGTGGTGGTGGCGGCGGTTTTTGGAGAGAGAGAGAGAGAGACCCGAGGCTTTCTGCAGAAATGGGGAAGAAGAAGGTCTTTCACGTTTTTGTATTTTTTTTTATTTTTACCGACGGCCAGGCCATCGGTAATAATATCACCGACGCCTGCGAAACGCGGCGTTTCATTAATCCAAAAAAGCGGAGCGTACCAACAGCTAGGCCGTCGGTAATATTGACGATCCGAATTCAAATTTTCCCGCCACTATAATATTACCGACGGCTAGCCGACGGCTAAGCCGTCGCTGTAATTACCGACGGCTTAGCCGTCGGTAAAACCCACAACAACTCCATCTCCGACGACGGCGATGTCATCGACGGACCGACGGCTGGGCCGTCGGTGTTATTAAGCCGTCGTGGCGCCGTTTGGCGCGAAATGAATTTTATTATTACCGACGGCCTACCGACGGCTTAGCCGTCGGTACGCAGCGCCAATTTTCCCCCAGGTTTAGCCATAAATTTACCGACGGCTCTATTACTTATACCGACGGCTAAGCCGTCGGTACACACCGTGCTCCTAAGCCGTCGGTAATAGCCGTCGGTACATGGCTGCAATGTAGTAGTGCTTTGTTGCAGGCCATTCAAACAACAGTTCGTGAACACAGAAAGTGCTCTTCAAATACCCAATACTACCCTTGTAGGGACATGGCATAAAGAGTCCCAAAAACTAGAAAACATTGAAGGCAAAGAAAGCAATGACTTACCCACATAGCAAGAAGTAAGCTAGAACAAAGTCAATAAATGCTCCAACAAAGTCAATAAATTTGCAGGGTCCATGAATGAGATTCATGCATATCCATGTTCAATTCTCCCCCTTATTATCGTGAGCTCCAAACCCCAATTACAAAATCTCCACACACCAAAAAAGTCTATATTTATAAACAGAACGGGTTGAAGATCAAACCTCAAAGCAGGTAATGGTAGAATAGCTTGAAGAAAAACACAAAATATAACAAAAATTAAATATCATGCTTTTAAATGAAGAAACTTACATAGCTCACTGGTGGCAGCCTAGAGACCGGTCCGGAAAAGCGGAGTTTCATTGAAGATAGCTCCGAACCGATGTCAAGGGAACCGTGCCAAATTTAGTTAAAAAGGTGTCACAGAGATGCAACCAAGTTTGAAAATACCGAGTACTGGACTCGGGTCGTTCTCCCTAGGAAGCAGAAATAGATGTTTGTCTTTGGTTGAGAAAATATCGGGGTTGGTTGCAATTTGTTGTTCAGAACGGAGCGCAATAAAACAGATTAAAACAGCAGTGGATTAAAGAGTGCCCGGCTATAGGTTGAAATACTGTACGTCCCTATGAGCACTGCCGATCCCAGATTGGATGGACTGTCACCTAAAGAAAACTAACCACCACAGGGTGGCGGAGTTAACCCTATCCGAATGTCCTAGGCATACACAACAGCAGGATACCTAGGTCTCAACAGAACTCGAGTAAATCCTGTGTCACTAGGAAGAACTCACAAGTAGTGCACTTTGCACTGAATTGAGTCTTTTTCATTTAAGGTCCCCGCACTGCTGGCAGGGGCGTAGCGTTGACGACATCGAAATTAACTCTGTTCCTCCCATCCGTTGCCCTTAGGGATCGGCAGCTAAGATCATTCGTACATTTCACCCCATAGCCGAGTCACTATGGTCACTACTCGCTACGTACGGAAATCATAATTGTGGAATTTAAACGGGCAGCATAACAGTAAGACATAATGGCAAAATAGTAAAAACAAACGAGCAGGATAGCGGCAGTAATATTAAATAATTCCAAATTAAAGTCGACTGAGTAAAAGCATACAAAACAAAAAATAAAAGCAGTAAATTGTTTGGCTAGTGAAAATGGACAAAGAAAACTAATGGAACCCTAAACTAAACTAATGAAATGGTGAATTGGGCTCTCCAAAAATGGTGAAGGCTTCCTCTATTTATAGGAACAAATCTGGCCATTGATGCGTACGCATAGGCCTCTCAAGTGCGTACTCATATGGTCCGGTTCCAGCTAGGATGTGACGCCCAAGGCATGGCAATGCGTACGCATAGGCTGGTTTGGTGCGTACGCATAGGCTTTGGATTTGGCCTTCGAGCTTTTCTTTGCGATCTTCTCGTTCCTCACGCTCTCTTTAGCCACTTCCTCTTCGAACTTTGCCTGTTAAAGCCTGAAACACTTGAACGCACACGTCAAGGCATCGTGCGGAATGGGAAACAGTTTAAAACATAGTAAAATTTGGCTAAAATAGCAGATAATTACATTTACAGCCCTAAGGAACGATTAAATGCAAACATGCTTGTTTCTCATGTATTTAAGTGGTGAAAGGTTGACAATTAGTCAATTTATGATATGAAATAACCCATCGAAATGGGGTTTATCAACCTCCCCACACTTAAACTTTAGCATGTCCTCATGCCCAATTAAATTAGATATAGAGGAAAACTACACTAAGGCTATGATGAGAATAAACCTACAGAAAATAGAAGGAAATCAAAAACTAGATAGTCAGCGATGTTGTTTAGAGAATCACTCTTCAATTTATCTCTCTGTTGTTTAGAGAATCTCGGAGGAAAGGTATGAGCGACTAGATAGTTGACGATGTGTGCGAACCATGGTGCTTTTCTTACTAGTGCATGCAGTCCATCTAGAGGAAAAGAGTCATCAATAGGTAGGACGTCCTTAGTTGTACTCTCAATACGACTTAAATGGTCAGCTACCAAATTTTGGGATCCACTCCTATCTTTGATTTCGAGATCGAATTCTTGTAAAAGTAGGATCAATCGTATCAATCAAGGTTCTTTTTCAATAAATATTTCAGGGCGGCATGGTCGGAATACACTACCACTTTAGAACCTAACAAATATGGTATGAATTTCTCCAAAGCGAAGACAACGGCTAGCAACTCCTTTTCGGTGGTGGTATAGTTTGATTGTGCTTGGTCTAAAGTTCTTGACGCGTAGGCTATTACATAGGGCATTTTTTCTTCACGCTGAGCCAACGCATCTCTTACAGCATAATCTGAAGCATCACACATGATTTCAAATGGTAGGTTCCAATTTGGCCCTCTGATTATCGGGGCGATTGTCAATGCAGTCTTGAGTGTGTTGAATGTTTCGATGCATTTGTTGTCGAAGTGGAACTCCGCCTCGTTGCGCAACAGATTTGAGAGTGGAAGTGCGATTTTGCTGAAATCCTTTATAAACCTCCTGTAAAACCCTGCATGTCCAAGGAACGAACGTATCTCTCGTACCGTGGCGGGGTAAGGCAAACTAGATATGACATCAATTTTAGCAGGATTGACAGTTTTGCCAGACTTCGAAACAACATGCCCTAACGCTATGTCTTGGTTAACCATAAAATGACATTTTTCAAAATTGAGCACAAGGTTTGTGTCAATGCATCTTTTTAATACTTTAGCTAGGTTATTTAAACATTCATTGAAAGAAGTTCCATATACACTGAAGTCATCCATGAAAACTTCCATGCATTCTTCGATTAGATCCGAGAAAATACTTCTCATACACCTTTGGAAAGTTGCAGGAGCATTGCATAGTCCAAAGGGCATTCGCCGATAGGCAAAGATGCCAAATGGACAAGTAAAAGTAGTTTTTTTTTGTCCTCAGAGTCAATGTGTATTTCCAAGTATCCACTATATTCATAAAAAAAACAGTACTGTGTCTTACCTGCTAATCTGTCGAGCATCTGATCAATGAATGGTAGTGGGTAGTGATCCTTCCCGGTGGCCAAATTTAATCTTCTGTAGTCAATGCAGACCCGCCATGAATTCTGAACTCTAGTAGTGACTAATTGATCATCATCTTTCTTCATCACTGTTACCCCAGACTTTTTTGGAACCACTTGAACTGGGCTTACCCATTCACTATCTGAAATGGGGTATATTATTCTTGCCTGTAATAGTTTGGTGACCTCCTTTTTTACTACATCCAAAATGGTGGGATTCAATCTCCGTTGCAGCTGTCTTACTGGTTTTGCATCGCCTTCCAGATAGATTCGATGAGTGCAGGTTTGCGGGTCAATGCCCTTAATATCTGCAAGACTCCAGCCAATAGCTTTCTTGTGTTCCTTTAACATGTCAACAAGTAGCTGTTCCTCCGCAGTAGAGAGTTCCCTTGATATTATCACCGGTAATTCCTCATTCTTTCCTAAGAAAGCGTATTTGAGGTGTGGTGGTAAAGGTTTTAGAGTGGGGCTAGCTTCTTTTTCTAGCCTCGTCTCATCTGATAGTTGCTTGATAGCTTCTTCATTGCTTCCACTTTCCTCCTTTTCCGGTTGAATAATTTCTGCAACAAGTTCATTAATTATATCACACTGTAGTAGCATATGTTGGGGAAATTGTGTCCTTTGTCGATCATGGACACTAAAAGTAACGATGTCTTCTTTGTTAGAAAACGAGAATGTGCAGCAAATGCATCAAGTTTGAATTTGGCTGTCTTGAGGAACGGCCTTCCCAAAAAGATGGATGTCTGCTTCCTCGTGTTGTCATGGGGCATATCTAGGACGTAAAAATCCACCGGGAATACAAGCTTATCAATTTGTAAAAGCACGTTCTTGGCCTTCCCTTTCACTACGGTGATACTTTTGTCTGCCAAAATGAATTTGGCCTCAGAAGGTTTGAGAGGGTCTAGATGAAGTGTTTCATAAATTGACAGAGGCATGATGCTTGCGCAAGCTCCAAGATCACACATGCAATCTCTGAGTGTTACGTCCCCAACTGTGCATCTGACCAAATATGGTCCTGGATCTTCATATTTCTTGGGCAACTCATTTGGATGGTATGGTATGAACCGCAGGCCTTGTATCGAGGATACAACTTTCTTTGTTACAGCAGCGCCCAAGTCATCAATCTTGCTTTTATGAGTGCAAATCTATTTTAAGAACTTAGCATATTTGGGTATCTATTTAATGACTTCGAATAGGGGGATAGTTACTTCTACTTTACTGAGCAACTCAATTATTCGTTCATCTCTTCGTCCTCTTTGCTGCTATAGGATAAGGTAGACGCGAAGTCTCGCTAGGTATGGGTTTATCATTTCATCCTTGTGCAGCTTCTGATCTCTTACTAGTTTCTATTACTTTTGGAGTTTGGGTGTTTTGTAACATTGGCTCAGAAACCTGAGCTGGTAATGGGGTCCTTTAAGCTGAGTTCCAGATCGAAGTGTGACAGCATCTAAGGTGTTTTTCATCGGCAGGTCTTGTATGGAACTATTTTGAAGTACTTGGCTTGCCAGTTGTATCGTGGCTATTGATTGACAATCTAATTTCCTTTGGGATCTTTGAAGCTCCGATCCTTCCTTAATTAAGTATTCCAACATCCTTCGTTTCTCGTTCTGGCGTGACTTTTCAACATGATTGAGTTGGTATGCTGGCAAAGATTCTTCACAACTGAAATATCCGTCATTCCTGCTGTTGGAATAATATCCTTGAGAACATGGATCTGCACAAGTATTTTTAAATGTTGGTAGAGAATCCATTGATTAAGGGTGCATAAGACGAAGAAAAATAATTACACTATCAATCAATAAGAAAACTAAAAGACTATTATATTTACAGTATTCACATATTCACAATCAACCAAAAACAGACACAAATTTCTGCTTCCCCGGCAACGGCGCCAAAAATTTGGTGGCGGCCCCGAGACTGGTCTGGAAAAGCGGAGTTTCGCTACAGATAGCTCTGAATTGATGTCAAGGGAACCGTGCCAAATTTAGTTAAAAGGGGTCACAGAGATACAACCAAGTTTGAAAATATCGAGTACTGGACTTAGGTCGTTCTCCCTAGGAAGCAGAAACAGAGGTTTGTCTTTGGTAGAGAAAATATCGGGGTTGGTTGCAGTTTGTTGTTGAGAACGAAGCACAAGAAAAGAGATTAAAACAGCAGCGGATTAAAGAGTACCCGGCTATGGGTTGAAATACTGTATGTCCCTATGAGCACTGCCGATCCCAGATTGGATGGACTGTCACCTAAAGGAAACTAATCACCACAACATGGCGGAGTTAACCCCTATCCGAATGTCCTAGGCATACACAACAGCAGGGGACCTAGGTTTCAACAGAACTCGAGTAAATCCCGCCTCACCAAGAAGAACTCACCGGTAGTGCACTTTGTACCGAATTGAGTCTGTTTCATTTAAGGTTCCCGCACTGTTCGCAGGGGCGTAGCGTTAACGGCATCGAAATTAACTCCGTCTCTCCCATTCGTTGCCCTTAGGGATCGACAGCTAAGATCATTCGCACATTTTACCCCATAGCCGAGTCACTATGGTCACTACTCGCTACGTACGAAAATCATAATTGTGGAATTTAAACGGGCAGCATAACAGTAAGACATAATGGCAAAATAGTAAAAACAAACGAGCAGGATAGCGACAGTAATATTGAATAATTCGAAATTAAAGTCGACAGAGTAACAGCATGCAAAACAGATAATAAAAACAATAATTTGTTTGGCTAGTGAAAATGGACAAAGAAAACTAATGGAACCCTAAACTAAACTAATGAAATGGTGAATTGGGCTCCCCAAAAATGGTGAAGGCTTCCTCTATTTATAGGCACAAATCTAGCCATTGGTGCATACGCATAGGCCTCTCCGGTGCGTACGCATATGGTTCGGTTCCAACTAGGACATGACACCCAAGGCATGGCAATGCGTACGCATAGGCTCCTTTAGTGCGTACGCATAGGCTCTGGATTTGGCCTTCAAGCTTTTCTTTGTAATCTTCTCGTTCCTTGATGCATGGGCATCTTTGTATGATTTTAACTTCAATTTCTCTTGATTATTGTATAATTTCTTATGAATTAACACTCTTAATCTTATCAACCAAACAAACTTGATGTCTTTTGAGTTTTGTCTATTTTATAGAGTATTTCATTAAGAATTTAGGTGATCAAGGCCACTCAATGAGAAGATTAAAGAATGGAGCTGAAAAGAGCTAAGAATTTGAAGTCCATACTCCACGTTATACGTGGGATTTCCACGTTATACGTAGGAAATAAAAGAATTTGGGCAGAAGCCCCACGTTATACGTGGGAATCTCACGTTATACGTGGGAATTAAAATGAACAACTCCAAAATTGGACAGAAGCCCCACGTTATACGTGGGAATCTCACGTTATATGTGGGAATTAAAGAACCAAGGCCTAGAAACTCCATGTTATACGTGAAGCCCATCCTCATGGTTCATGAAAGTCCAGCAATGCCACTTCAACCAATCTTATTTTGTTACTAATCCATCACTTAATCAAGGGCAATTTTGGAAGATTCAAGGATTGATTGATTGAAGATTTAGTGAAAGAGATAAGCATTGTAATCATAGAAGATAAGATAGGATTAGAATTGATTTAGATTTGATTTGATTGATAACTAATTTTTAGGATAGTTAAGCTAGATATATAAAGAGAAATTAACCACTAGGGTTAGGGATCTCAGCATAGACGTTTTCCATTATTCTTAGATCTAGTTTTCATTATGCAAGGCTAAACTACTCCATTGTTAAGGGTGAGGAGCTCTATTCACCCGGCATGAGGTAGTCACTATGTACATTCGTTTATTAATTCATTGAGGTATTTTCAGTTATCTTCTATGCATGATTTGATTTTCTATTCTTCATCTCAATAGTTTAGAATCACTGAGAGGTGTTCTAAACTTGTCTAGGGCTAGATTAATTAGATTGAGAGTTTTATTAGTTTATGCTAGCTAGAAATTGAATCACATAATCAATTAAGTCTAACTAGAGATAGTCAAGTTAATTGTTATGGAACTTATAATTCTGTGGGTTAAAATTGGATTAGAACTAGTTGGGATAAAGTGACATTTATTCCGATCTAGGATCACTTTTGAGACTCATAAGGATTAGAATCTGATTTAGATCTTCATTTATTTGTTTGATTGATTAACTAAGAGATTAGCTTTTAATTAAGAAAATAGAGACTAAGTTACTAAGAGATTAGGGCTTAGTTACACTAGACTCGTTGTGCTTGATAACTGAGAACCTAGAATTGGTATTCGAATGTATGCATTGGCCCTCAAGGAAAAAACATCTCCGAAGCTCTTAACAGCTTTCTCATCATCGCTTACAACTCAAAGTAATATTCTGTTTTCTCTTTTAATTGATTTTCGAAATTCTCAGTTCTCAAATACTTCAAGTTTTTTCATTCGATCTAATTAGAAGAATTAATTGGTAGTGATTGCTTAGTCCTTTAATCCTCGAGGGATCGATACCCACTTCACCGTGGTATTACTTGATACGATTCGGTATACTTGCCGAGATCTAGGGTTTATAAAACCAGCATCAAGTTTTTGGCGCCATTGCCGGGGATTAACTAAGATTAACAATACAATCTTAATTAATTTTCTAAATCAGATTACCTTTTCCTTCTAATCCATTGGGAATTTCCTTCACTTTGACGTTGGAAATTCCCACCTTTTTGTTTGTTCGGTTACTTTGTATATGCAGGGCAACCGTAGAGACAAACCAACAATCGAGTATGATCCTGAAATTGAGAAAACTTTTTAAAAGAATCGAAACAGGGTCAAAGCTCAGAGAGCTCTTCAGTTCGAACAACAAGAAGCAAATTCCGACAAAGGTGCTTCTGAAAAATTTTCTGAAGAAGAGATAGTAGAGGAAAATTCCGAAGAGGAGATCCAAGACAACATGGCAGACAATGCCAATAATCAGCGGAGAAGTCTTGCGGATTACACTAATCCCACTACTACTAGCGGTGGAAGCAGTATTATTTGGCCCACTGTAGATGCCAACAATTTTTAAATAAAACCTGCAATGGTCCAACTAGTTCAGCAAAACGAGTTCGGTGGTAGTCCTCTTGATGATCCGAATCAATACATCTCCCGCTTCTTGCATATTTGTGGCACAATGAAGTTCAATGGTGTCTCTCTTGATGCCATCAGATTGAGGCTTGTCCCGTTTTCTCTAAGGGATAAAGCAACACAATGGTTGGATTCTCAACCTGCTGAAATTATTACTACTTGGAATGATTTGGTCACCAAATTCTTAGCCAAATTCTTTCCCCCTCAGAAGCTTGCAAAACTTAGACATGACATCCAATCCTTTCAACAGAGGGATGGAGAATCTCTTTATGAAGCTTGGGAAAGATACAAGGACATGATACGGAGATGCCCCAACAATGTATTTCCTGAGTGGCTGTAACTGCAGACTTTCTATGATGGGACACTTCCTACCTCCCGTATTCTTCTTGATTCTGCTGCCAATGGATCTTTGCGCATAAAGACACCCGAAGAAGCTCTAGAACTAATTGAGCTTGTTGCTACTAATCAATATATGAACTTCTCTGAAAGGAGTACAATGAGGAAGGGTATACTAGAAGTATATTCTGTTAATGCTTTGATGACTCAACTCAGTACAATAAATAAGAAATTGGAAAAGCTAGAAGCCTCAGTAGTAGGAACTCAAATAGTTTGTGGTATTTGTC
>JASCZI010001369.1:0-16205 GCA_036250425.1 Stylosanthes scabra | reverse complement strand
ATATATATATATATATATATATATATATATATATCGCGCTAGTCTTAGTAATTAATTTTAATGTACATCTAATTGTTTGAAATAATAATAAGAAATTTTTTTACAGTATCAATATACTTTTAATTGTCCTTTACTTTTTAATCAATAATACTACATATACACATATTCATACATTTATCTATATATTTTTATATCTAATAAACTCACACGCCAAACATAGAAATAATAAAATCTAACACATAAATTTTGAGCATAAGCATAATATAATAAAATCTAGCATATAAAATTTGTGTCACAACAAAGAAATAAAAATTATTTTGTTGGGGGTAGATGTATAAATGTTTATACATGTTGCATTATTCTTTTTTAATATGTTATTTTAGTGAAATATATCAATTATTAAAAAAATTGAAAAAGTAATTTCATGATAATATTATAATAATAGAGTAATTCTTAATACATTTATAGATTTAGTATACAATTGATAATTTTAATACTAATTACTTTTATATAAAAAAAGGTAATTTCATGATAATATTATAATAATAGAGTAATTCTTAACACATTTATAGATTTAGTATACAATTGATAGTTTAAATATTTAATACTAATTACTTTTATATAATAGAGTGCCAAATATCATGTTTTAGAAAAAGCCAAAATAACATAAAAAGAAACGGAGAAAGTAATTCAAATAATTTTTTCCTCCTTTAATTTGTTAAAGTGAAGTATTGAGTTGGAAATTTACTATTTCAAAAATAATTTAATTTTTATGTACCATGAATAAAAGAGTTTTACACATATATTCAATTAGGTATTATTATATCATAAAAAATAATTAACTTTCAGACATATTATTTCTAAAATTATATAAATACATAAATCTCATTAGATAAATATACCTGAAGGCATCAAAATTAAAGCTAACAGCTATGGTATGGCAACTCTAACATGGTAGATTTCTTGGTGGCTTCAACTCCTAATATTTTCTATATTCCTCCCTTATTTTTTAAAAATGGATCACACCCGATTCTTAGTAAATTAAAATAGAGTCCAAAAATAAAATATCATGACTAATAAATTTATTTATTCTAAAATTTTAATTTTTAATAAATAAAAATATATGAATAATTAAAATTGAACCATCATGAGCATAAGTGTCCCAAACACTAGGAGCTCTCCCATCTTCATCAGCAGCTCCTTCCCACTAACAAATTAAATTCACAATAAATATAACATGAGATTCGAATAAAAGAAATTATTAGAAGAGGAGGGAGATCATAAACCTGGTAAGCAGATGTTCCAGAACCAAAGACAAAGTCATTTGGGAAGTCATGTCTTGTGTACTTTTCAGCACTATGAACTCCCAAAACCAAGTTTAAAAGAAGCACAAGAGTAACAATAACAAGGATCAGAAGCTCTTTATCTTTCTTCATCATCATCACATACATTCAACTACTATACTTCATTCCCTGCATTCATAATTCATATATACATACATATGATGGAAAGGTCAACATTTGTCTCTTGATGTTATCATAAGATCAAAAAGGGTATATTTGTAAAGTTCATGGTGATGACTAGTGCTTTGCCCTTTTTATAAGAAAAAAAAAGAAAAAGAAGAAGTTTTTTATTACTATAATATTATAGATGACTATGCATAGTTGCATCACGCATATCCAGATTTGGTGCCACCAACTACTTTTAGTCTTTTATGGGTAATACTAGATAGCAGATACTAGATGGGCATGGTAACTCAACCTTACAGTGCTAAAAAGTAAAAATTCAATAAAAGTTTAATTGATATTGAATTGGATATAACAAAATAATATATCTATGTATAGAATATGTTTTCTTTAAAGAATATGTTTATTATAAAAAAATATGTATAGAATATTTTTTAAAAAAAATGATTTTTTTTTTGTATTTTATTATTTTAAATCAATTAACTATTTCCATAAAAAGTCAATTTGACTAGTTTATCGGTTTTTAACCCATTTTTAAAATTTACCCAAAATCATCTCAGAATCATGAAAATTATTATATGCAATTCATATATTATTTACAAATTTAATAAAAATGTTTATTATTCATCAAATTCTACTCTTCAAAAAAAATTCTCACATTATATATGTGATATGAAATCTTCTTGATCTTCATGTATATTATCATTATTATTATTATCTATTTTTTTCTTTTTTAACATCTTATTGTATCAATGAGATGCAGTAACTTAAATAATATTTCTCTTATTTTTTTTTATCAATAATTCTATATATCCTTTAAATTATTTTCATCATTCAGCCTTTTAACTTAAAATATTATTATTATACTAATAATTAACTGACATGTAATAAATAATAAAAGTATCATTATTAGATTTAGTTAAGAGTTTCTATTTTTTTTTCTAACAAATTTTTATCTCTTTCTCTTTGTTTCTTTCTTCTTTTCTATTTCTGCTTCTCTCTCCCTGCACATTACTCTTTTTTCATCTCTATCTCTACTTTATTACTATCTCATCTCTAACTGTATTATTATATAATTTTGGATGTGTTTATAATAGGTTTTTATACGTGTGAATAATAATTTTTGTACATAATAATATAATTTTGGATGTGTTCATCAAATATTAAGAAGCGAACATTATAGTTATAACTAATTGAGTTATAATTTTTTACTTTATAAACTATGATTTTAAGATGTATGTGTTTTGGAGGTCTTTTGTATTTCAAATTATAAATTTAAAGGTTAAATAATTAATTTCAGATATGTTTTTCTTTTAATATCTCTATTTTGTACAATAAATATATGTATATATGAATATATTATCAATTTTAGATGTGTTTGTAATAAGTTTTATTATGTATAAATAGTAAATTTATTTTGTAGTTAGCTGTTTTTTTTAACTTGTTTTTCTTTTTTATTTTTTCAAAATTTTAAAAAAGTTGGTAGATAGTTACCTATAATTTTGTTTGTTATATTGATTTATTTAAATTTTATTATTATATCGAATTATGAAATATCAATTTATTATTAGTTGACAAGAGAAAAAAAATAACAATAAATCTATATGTGATGGTTGTAATAAAATATTTTTAAATTAAAAAAAAATGACTGATTAAAGAAAGATAGTTGATAAATACCTAATCGCATTATTTTTTTATAGAAATTTCGAATTCAAGTTTTTTCAATATAATTTTAGTAAAACAAGTTAAAGTGGTGTCATGTAACGAGAGTGCATGTAAACTGGGATGGCTAGACTACCGCCAAAGTTTAAATTTTATTTCAATCTCATTCTTTATGTTTTGTTTCAATTTTACACCAAAAAAATGTTTTAGTTATATCCATGTTGATAGCATTAGACATAACAAGCTTACACATGTTATTGACACATTAGCTTAGAATTGTCATGCATCATCACCACCACACTACTCGCACTCCTCCTTAGAAATAATAAAAAAATCCAAGGGGCTCCGCAAGAAAACTGCAGAATTAGAATCGTTTCTTGCAATCGAGGAAGACAAAGGATTTATTGAGACCATCATACCGGTTGAAAGAGTGAGGCGAGAAATCTTGAATCTTCTGCCTGACGCCGAGGTACTGGTGGCGCATGTTCTGGATCTTGATAGAGATGTCGCGCCATGACTACGTGAAAGGGAAGGCAGAGATCGCGGTGGTGGTGGAGGTGGAGAGAGTAGTTGATGTGGTTGGTGACGAGTTTGAACTTCTTCCGCTTCGTTTAGGATTGAAGGCGAAGAGTTTTTCGGCAGCTGGGATTCAGGTTGACGGGGGCTCCATGGTGGAGACAAGTCAGATATCACGAGGTGTCCTCTCTTATTTTTCTCTCTATTTGCCCTTCATGCTTCCACTTCTACTTTCTCCAACATAGTTATCGGTTTTACTTTTACGATGATGATTATTTTTATCAAGTTTAGATAATTATTTTTATAATATAATTTTTATACACCTTCAATTTTACACATGTATTTGATTAGGTGTTATTATATTATTAAAAATAATTAATTTTTAAATTTATTATTTTTAAAATCATAAAAATGCATGAATCTGATTGAATAACAATTTTAGAGAATCCGATTTTATGATTTTGAATGAAAAAAGTATTAATAATCAAGAAAATTTAATTTGACAATTTTATATTTTTTTATAAATTAAACATCCAAAAAGTTAAAAATTAAAATTTTTCATTTAGGTTATTAATTGAATTTTTATTAATTATCTAATAATATTATATTAATATTAAATGATCAACTCTAATGTTTTTAAATATTCCAACTACCTTGATGAGTAGAAGTTTATTCTTTTACGGTTTTACCTCAAGTGAGCTTGGTTCGAAGGTGGCACGAGCTTGGTTCGAAGCTGGCACGAGGAAAGAATACTGAAATCAAAAATATTAATTTTTATTAGTTATTGTTGAATAATATTATATTAATTATTTGGCATTATTCTCTCATATTATATAGCTAAACGAATAATAGTATTTTTCATAACAACATGTTAGATAACTAATAAAAATTCAGCCTAACATTAGTCAACAATATAAATTGAAAATTCTATTTTTTTTATGTTTCAGATGTTTTATTTTTAAGTTTCGGATGTTGTATTTTTAAAAAATATAAAGTTGGCTGAGGTTGCTTTAAGTTTCAGATGTTCTATAGCTTTCATTTCGAATGTTCTATAAACATTAATTTCAGATATCCTATTTTTTTATTGGATTAGAAAATTATTGATTAGTTATGGTTTTCATTTTCCTAATTTTATAACGGTGACTTTTATATGGGATTATCTTATGCGAGCTTATTTATTGGAAATCATCGCAATTTGACATATTCGATAAAATTAACATCATTTTATTTTAACTTTTAAATCAAGAAATTATCTTCCAATGAAATTAGCTGAGGTGAATTTCCACGAACAAAAATATATATATTTTTTTTAAAAAAAAAGAAAAGCATTAAACACATGTTACCGCAGTGAAGTGGCTTGGTCCCTCTCCAACTTGAGTTATTAACTAAAATAAAGCAAAACCATAAGAAACTCACTTCCACGGTCAACAGAAACACATACAAACATCATTCTTCATCATCATTATTTACATCCATCTCAATAACACACATAAAATGCCACAAAGTCCTCAAACCGTCCCAGCCGCCGTAGCCCGCCACCACACACATGCCGTTTCCCCCAACCAGTGCTGCTCCGCCGTCGTCCAGGAGATCTCCGCCCCTCTCTCCACCGTCTGGTCCATCGTTCGCCGCTTCGACAACCCCCAAGCATACAAGCATTTCGTCAAGACCTGCCACCTCGTCCTAGGCGACGGCGCCGCTGTCGGATCCCTCCGCGAGGTTCGCGTGGTCTCAGGCCTCCCCGCCGCCGTCAGCAGAGAGCGCCTCGACCTTCTCGATGACCGCCGCCACGTCATCGCCTTCAGCATGGTTGGCGGCGACCACCGCCTCTCCAACTACCGCTCCGTTACAACCCTCCACCTCCGATCCGCCAACCGTGACGGTGATGAAGTGACGGTGGTGGTAGAGTCTTATGTGGTGGACGTGCCGCAGGGGAACACCTCCGAGGACACGCGCGTTTTCGTTGACACCATTCTTCGGTGTAACCTTCAATCTCTCGCGAGATTTGCCGAGAATTTGGGAAGAACGAGATCGCAACAACATCACCTATAGCTCTTCTCTTCGTAATAATTTTTCCTCTCTAATTTCCTCCTCTTCTCTGATCTCTCTCTTCTCTTTTTCTTTGGTCTATTTTAGTTCTAGTTATCTTCTATAATCTATATTTTACATGATGTTATTATTATTATTATTATTATTACTATTATTATTATTATTATTATTATTATTTAGGAGTTTTTCACTTCATAGTTTTATTGTTTCTCCTTGATGAAAATGAAGAACAAGGGTTTTTTTTTGTGTTCTCCTTGAATTAAAGTTTTGGAATATATTAGAGATTAACTTCTATGAGCTGATGCATTTAGAAATATAAGTGGAAGATATTTTAGCCAAAAATGAAAAATTATAGTCACAATTTATTATATTGGGTAGATTTCTTTGTTAATTTTTAAACATTTTTGGAATACTACTATATGTATAATGTATAATGTATGGTGTGTGCTACATTCATCAAAGTCAAAATTCAAATGGTGTGTGTAACTAAAGAGTACTTATCACACTTGTAAATAGTTATTCACGGGCTCACAACATGTAGTTATTTTTTAAGAATTCTATGTATAATTTGTCATATCATATTAATTAGTTTAAGGTGATTTGGTAAACTTTCATCAGTGCACTATAACTAGACTTGCTTGTTATTTTAAATTAGGGGCACAAACAAAATCTAAGTACTGACTATAATGTGTTTGATATATTTACTTTTATTATGCATTCATTATTTATTATTTAGTTTTTTATTTGCTTTCTATTCTAGTTTCTGAGGCAATTTTTTGAAGAAAACTAGTTAATGAAACTAAAATTTATTATAATGTAGAAAATAATCTTATATTATCATTTAATCATGCACTTTTATTCTAATATTAGAGTTTAATTTTGATGTACTGACGTGTAAAAATTTTTACACAGTCATCTATTCAGATTCATGCATTTATATATATTACTAGTGGGTTGAAAAATTAATTGTTTTTAATTATGTAATAATACCTAATTAAATGTATATATAAAACTCTTTTACACAAACGGTCCATGAAAATTAAACTCATTTTTTTATAATAATTAATTAAATTCACCGCTCTTTTTTACATAATAATAGATAGAATGCATAAAGTTTATTGTTTAGGTTTACAGTGTAAAATTAAATATTAAGACTAATTAGTTTACTTAAATATATGTTAAGAAAATAATATTTTGTTATATATATATGCAATTATAACAAGGTAGACCTTGTTAGGACTTTGTATTTTTAATTGTATTTAATTAATAAACTAAACCCTACAACTGGAAATTTGTTAGTTTCAATCCTTTCTCTTAACATTGACATTTTTATATATGAATATGATCGATAATTGCATTGAGTATTATAGTACCTACACATACAATAATTTAATTATTTAACAATCAAATCTTGTTTTAGCTTGCTAGCTAGCCGGAAGTAACCATATAAATTAAGGAATGTAACCTTATAATAATAATAATAATAACAATAATAATAATAATAATAATAATAATAAGTTTTATTTGTTTTTGTCAATAGCTTTTCCTTCTTTTGAGAGATTCTTATTATTAGAATGGCATCATCTTAGTAATTTTTTCTTCTCCCTTTAGGTTTCATATATGCATGTCTTCCTTAATTAATTAGTTAATTAATTATTACATGACTAATCAATATCATTCACCCAGCATGTTAGTACTATTATTAATATTAATATTATTATTATATAGCTAGCTGTATTCGGCTGTAACCTACATGACTTTTCTTGGTTTGTCAACTCAAGATTAATATATGCATACTCCCTAAGTTCCAATCCAAGCAAGTACATCATAATTATAATATATAATTTTGAGCAAACGGACAGGAAATAAAGGACATGCAAGTTGCACCATATATTAACGAAAAAATAATATAATAAATAATAATGTTGGTAAGACATAGTATTATTATTAATAAGAAAATAAATGTCTATTGCTACTAGAATGGATTTTGAATAATCTCTCTACCTACATCGTCGGTTTATGCAAGTTGCTGAGCAAGTGGGAGATAATAAGATAGACAAACACATGCTCTCTCTTTATGACTCTAGCTAGCTATTGCAGTCATGCACACCCACCATTTGGTTTTTGGATTCTTCTATTCAAATTTCAAAGTATATTTTTTTCAACACTTGTTTATATAATAATAAATTTAGTAAGTCTAACGCCAATAATTATTACAAGATAATGAAAATTAAGATTGCATGTAAGATTGAAAAAATAAATTAAATACATAAAACATTAAATTATAAGAAAATTTAAACAATAAAATTGTTTGACCTGATAAATCAATTGGTTAACTTATTTAACATTATAATATAAAAAATTAATAAAAGTTAAATTGAGATTTTAATATTCTACCACTGGAATTGGGGTATATTTTTATAATTTTCAGATTTTCAAAATTTACTTATATTACTTAATATAGTTAATAAAGGAGCTGAATTATATTCCGCTGTATGAATTCCCTGTGAATTCGTCTCGTTTTATTGCCCAAAAGAAGTTGACATAGATTCAGATCAAAACCAACCAACAATAATTGTCTTATATAATATTTCCGAATACTTTTCTTATGGATAATAATTAATAATACATATATATAGAATAGTTAATTTAATCTGAAATCTTAGCTACTGTTTCCCAATATATATATTATATATATATACCCTAAAATCAATATAAGTATAGTATATGGCTTAAGTATTTTACTATGTATAAAAAAGAATTGAATAATATTTTATTATTATTATTTGAGAAACAAGCAATCACTCTTAAATCAGTTTTGGTTGTTATTAATGCTTATTTTATTTTTATTTTGCAACGGTTGTTGAAATTATAGCAAAAAATATTGTGGAGAAACTTGATTCACCCACATTGGTTCTTCTTCTACTGGCATTAAAACCCTTGATGCAGTATTTATTAATCAAGGATATCAACCACTAGGTCAATACCTCGCTCCAAGGAAGATCATACAAAGGGAATTAGGTGTATTAGTTTTTTTATTTTTTTTTTGGGACATTGGGTGTAGATGTTAGATTTTTTTTTTTAACCATTTTTTAGTTTATGCATTGAGAGGGATAGATGTAATGTATCATTTGGGCTTATCAATTAGACCTAGGCTCTGGTCAGGTGTTTGCAGATTCGAGTTAAGTTTACCAAAAATAATTAGACAAAGAGGATCAAGCTGGCCCAATGTGAACCCCATAACGTTGAAGCCCTTTTCTCACTTGTACAGCGTTGCAGTTATCAACTTATCATCAACAGCCATTTGGTATAAACTAAACAGAAGATTATCCAGTATGCCGCCATTGTTATCTGGTATGCCGCAAAAACGGCGACATACTGGTATTCCACCGCTTTTAGCCGTTGATCTTAATCAATAATCATATATTTATTTTATAATTAAAATCAATCAAGATCAACAGCTAAAAGTGGTGAAATACCGGTATGCCGCGAATATTTTCCTAAACTATAAACCCATTATTATTATTAACAGATACAAATGAGATTCTTGCCGGTTGAATTTGAAGGCAACGCAGAGAGCAAGCATTTAGAACACTTATCTGAGGTAGAAACAGTAGAAAAGTAGAAAGCACGTCAGAGATGTTGCACGCATCAAAGGGAATGATTAATAATAGCAATAATAATCAGCAGATTGCAGATGGCTACTGCTGTTTCCCTTTCCCTGTGTAGAATCATCAAAACAATGTTCCTCTGCCATTGTGTGAGGATCTCTAATTCTCACACGCAAAATTAGAGCTTCCATTAGTTAATTACCGTCTATTAAGGTGCATAAATTCATCAGTTTCTACTTTGATATTTAAGCCATTATTATTATAAGAGAGTTACTTTAATATTTGTCAATCAGATGTTGTAAAATATGGGGTGACTCTGAAATTGGATCAAACTCCTTCCTCTATCAATCAATCACAAATAAAATATTAAAAACAAGACATAAAACTAAAACTTGTGCATGACTCTAGTAGACCCAGATTCCAGAGCATAATGCAATCGGGTTTAATTCTATTTGCCAAGTAAAATAGTACAGAAGCTTCAAAATAACTCGATTTAAACGGTATCGAAAAAGGGTTCAAAACTAGAAACTCAGCGTTTGCCACCTCCACCACCAAGTTTGGGACCTTTTGGTGCAGCACCCTTACCAACATTGCCTTTTCCCTGCGTTTTTTGTTGCTTAGCTGATACCTCTGCCTTCTTAGCCTTCTTCTCATCTTTTGTCTTCTTGATTCTCTCTTTAATTTCACTGCATAGCATCATCGAAATAGATGGTCATATAAGATTAATGTCAACGGACATTCTAGAGTGCAGGGGGAGAAAGAGTGAGCAAGCGATTACACACCGAAGAGCAGCTTCCCTTGCTGCGTCTCTAACTTCCGGCTTCTCGGTTCTTCTCTTCTGGATAACTTCCAAAGTAGCACCAACGATTGACCTAGAGTAAGGCTTCTTGGTAGCACGACGCTTCTTCTTCACTGCTTCTTGAGCAATGTCCTATACATCATCACACAGAGCACATAAGCTTCTAAACAGGCTCATTAATTACGATTCTGGATTACAAGCTTCTTGAGCAATGTCCTATACATCACATAAGAGAATTTCAGATAGAAAATCACCTTCTTGTGTTGCTTCCTATACATGGCAGTCCATGTGAGCTTTGATGGCTTCAAACGATTGTGGAAGTACCTTTTGCATTTTGAGTTTGAAAACAGGAAAACCTGTTCAATCAAGAAACAGAATCAATAACAATGAACAACACATTCAGCAGCAACATATAGCCATAACATTCAATCAGAATCAGAAAATCACCTGAGAATCACCGCGAACAAATCTGATGCCCTTCCCAGGGTAGATCTTGGCTCCACTAAATCGGCAAAGTTCCGTCCTAATTTATGGCAATGCCGAGTATTTAATATTAATAAGATTATGGAAACTAAAATGTTCAAAAATATTACTCTTTTTCAATCAAATATAAAATAAAATATTCAAAATTATTACTCTTTTTTTGATCAAATATAGCGTTAAGGAGTAAGGACTAATTATTTTCAACAGTTTCAAGAGAGAATACTACTACTGCCTCTCTTTTGAAAAATTGAGAGTTCCTAGCAAGAACTATTCGCATCAGCCAACAAAATTGAAAAGATAAAAATAACAATACATGTGATTTAAATCTTGTTTAAAAACTGAAATTAAGCATTTCAAAATGCTCAATACAATGGAAGTTTACAAGTGAGAGATAACATTCCGTACAATTGCTAGCAATTAAAGAAATTAGAGAAAAAAGTTGGTGCACATTCATAATAAATCTAAGTCGGAGAAGCTCATCTATAATGGAAGATATAACTATAGACGTAGATAATAGATCAGTTGAAAGGAGCTAATCGGAGAAGAAGAAGAAGAAGAGAGGAAACCTACTTGAGGACCATGGCTGCTGCTGTGAGTTTGAGTCCCTCCTCCGCTTAAAAACCCTAATAACTGAGAATGCACGCCGCTTCAGCATTTTATACTCTCTTTTATTTTATTTTTTTAACAGGCCACTATCCATTCTCTGTGCACCATTAAGCCCACAGGAATAAAGGTTAGTTCGGTCCATGTTCCCACCTAATTCTTTTTGGGAAAAATATGCCCACCTGATTCCTTGTTATTTTTAATATTTGGGCCTCGAAAATGTTTATAAATACAAAACTAGTATAGATATACGCCCACAAAATGTCACCAAAAAAAATATACGCCAACAAAAACAAAAATTAGTATAGTTAAAAAAAAACTAGTATAGATAATACCTGAATTTGTAATTGAAAATCCTGGTGAACAAAAATGAGCCTTTAGTTTACTAAAAAATGAGTCTTTATTCTTAACAATCAGAAGCTTAATTTTATCTGAGGCAAAAAGTGCAATTAATAGAAGAAGTTCTATGATGCAGAGTTTTTTGGCCTGTTTTGTTGTGTTTGTGTCTTGAGAGTTGAGTGCCCTTTTTGTGTGTTTGTGTGTTCTTCATCTTTTGTTGTTGTTGCTGGGTAGGTGAGCGTGGTTTGTGGAACAGTGGAATTGAGTGGTTTTTTTTTTTTTTTTGACATAGGTGACCATCTATGGTGACCACAACACACACACACCCTAGACTCTATCCACACATTTTTCTTTTCAGCCCATGAGGGGTATCGAACCCCTGCCCTTTGATTATGCCAGCTTCTTGGGGGAGTTACTACTCCCACTAGGCCACTTCCAAGCCGGCGAAGTGAGTGGTTTGAGGGTTGAGTGAGATGTGTTAGGGATTTAGGATTTGCCTTGATAAGGTTTGGTTTTTGGTTTGTTGGGTTATTTGTGGGTTGGGCCGGGTTGGTCTAACCAACCTTAGTTCCAAAAAATAAACAACCTGTGTTTAACCAAAAAAAAAAAAAAAACAACCTGTGTTGAAAACTTTTAATGACATTAAATTAAACTGGATTTTATTAAAAATTGAATTTCAATTTTTGGAATGACTTAATAAATATGTAGAATTGAATTGAATTTCAGTTATATTTATCAATTGAATTAAAGTTTATATATGGATAACTTTATTCTTGATTAACACGATGTCATATTTAAATAATAAATATATTTAATTCATTAAATTATATAATATAATTAAAAAACTATATGTTTAACTAAAATTATTAATTTTATCTCTTTTTAAAAAAATAAAAAATATATATATTTTACCACCCAAATTACAAAACATAATCCAAAAAAACTATAGAAACTCAATTACTAACACATACAATTGCACATACTATCATCCAAAACAATATTTACATGACTTCACATTATTCACCTAAAGATATTAACCAATATATCATACCTATTTGCATGATAGGTAAATTCTATCATTCACATTACAAACTTATAACTTTCGTCCATAACAAATGGTTTCACAAAAAATTATCCACTAAAAGAAACAAAAAAATAAATTCAGGTAATATAAATATTTATATGTCAAAATAAGAAACACAAAATATCACCCAAAGTCTATAGAAAAATGTAAAGCTGTTGTTTGTAGGAAGAATATGTAAATAGCATTATTATAAAAATATATTAATAGATCGAAGTATGATGCTTAATAAGCCACTCTACAACTTTAAAGTGTTTATGATCATTAATTACTTCAAATATTCAAAAGTCTTTCCAATGCAAGACCTTGTGTTAACTTTTTCGTTTTTTTAATTGACCTTTTTTTATATCTCAACTAGAATTTTGAGAGACACCCATACAAAATTAATATTAAAAAAAATATAATAAATCTATTTTAAAGTCAATTTTATGTTAGTCCTCGAGAGTGACAAATTGATAAATATATAATTTTAAAAAAGTAATAGAAATAATTTTTCAAATAGATAAATTAGTCTCAAGAAGAGGAGGAAATTAAAAAGAAGAAGAAGGGAGGAAACATAATTGTGGACCATGATTGGGTTTGGCCGCTGGATGTCCTCTTTTGTTAGGAAACCCTAACAAAATGCAAGTCATCACTTATGGGTTGAACTGCCACAGCCTTAAATGTCTATATTCTAATTTATTTTTTCTTGGAAATGCCACTATCCATTCTCTATAAATAGTTACATATTACACTAAATTCTGCCCGCGTATAGCGTGGGTATTTTTCCGATCATAGTACGGATATTTTTCCGATCACACTTTAATAAATTTTATAAATTTGTATTTCAAGAAATGTCTAATTCTACAATCTATAACTTAACTCATAAATCATACACCCTATATTATATACCCTATACCAAAATTAATTCACCTTGATCATAAACCCTAATTCATGAACTCTAAATTCTAAATCCTAAATCCTAAATCACAGGTCACAACCCGTAAACCATGAATACTAAACACTAACTGTCTCACCTAGACCCTAAACCCTAAACACTAAAATCAAAACCATCAGCCTAAAGCCTAAATCCTAAATACTAAACTCTAAATCTTAAATCCTAGTATTTATTCAAAATACAATTTTTTTTTTCATTACATTGTCAATAAAATAGAGATGGTTATATAGAGAAAAGTTCCTCTTACTCACAAAATACTTTTTAATAATATTTTTTTAGAAAAAAATGATAGTTATTCAATTATAACAAAGGTCCTAAAGGTAAAAGGTTATAACAAAAACAATCAAGTTAGTCAATTATAGTTGGTCTATACAAATTATCACTACATCATATACCGTATAAACTATACAAATTGCTAGACACTGACCGAATTTAGTAAATTCATGCCTCTCACTACATAAGATTTTTCCTAAAAATTTTAATTAATCACAAATACTGCAAAATAAAAATATAATAACAACCCCATATAATTCACAACATTTCAAGAAATACCTAACTCTATTACCTATGACCAAACTCACAAAACATACACCATATAAATTATACCATATACCAAAACCTTTTCACCTTGAACCTAAACCCTAATTTCTAAACCCTAAACCCATATCCACAAACCTTATCACCTTGAACCTAAACCCTAATTCCTGAACCCTAATTTCTAAACCCTAGTCCCTAAACCCAAATTCACAAATCTTATCACCTTGAACCTAAACCCCCATTCCTGAACCATAATTTCTAAACCCTAGTCCCTAAACCCAAATCCACAAACCCTAAGCACTAATTGTCTCACTTAGACCCTAAACCCTAGACATTAAAATGAAAACCCTGAAGCTAAACCCGAAACTCTAAAAACTAACCTCTAAACCCTAAATCATATTATTTTTAAGAAAATTGATTGGGTGACGTTAAACCTAAGCCTAATTATAAGCATAAATTCTAGTAAGAAAAACTTAGACATTTTCTACATTTCTAATATTTATAAAAGACAACATTTATAATAAAATGCCTCACTCATTATAACCATAAAAATTTATCTAAAAAAAACTTGGTTTTATCTTAAAAGGATGTTTTCTTCTAAAATCAGATACCTTAAATAAATGGTGTTTATCTCTGTGAGTATAAGCTAAAGGTTTAGGAGAAACTGAATACGGATTAATAAAATAAAACTTCTCTATGAGTTGAATTGTATACTCTGTTTTTTTTTTCATCTCAGTGAAGTTATATATATATATTTGAGTTAAAACATAATACTCCCCTATATATTTGACTTAAAAATTAACTTCTTATGGTTGAATTGAATAGTTCTATTATATATCATCAAAGGACATACAATATTAAAATAATTTTTTTCAACCAAACCTTATAATTGAATATTGTTTAAAAGTTTAGGAGTTCTCAATATGAATTAAAAAATAAAAATTTCTAGTGGGCGACCCGCCCGTTGCGCGAAACCGCGCTTCGCGCAATCTATTTGATACAGAATTCAAGTATTACTTCGTATATTCTTTATAACACTTTGTTAAAAAAAATTAAAATATCATTTCAACTATCATAATAACTTGTCTCACACATGGCACTTTTTTCAAAAAGTAAAAGCTAAAATAATATATAAACAACATAATGGTAACGCTAAAAGCTTTGTTTGCCTTTTGCAGTTGTCATATATTATTATAAATCTTACAAACTTTAGTATAATATAAAATTTTAAAAATAACTATAATTAGAGTAACCGCTGCAGCTAAAAATTACAACTCTTCAATGTGTTAATCCACATATATTTGAATTCATTTATAAATATAGTTTCTAATGCTTCAATTTTGCATCTCATATTCTTCATTCACCTTCATTTGACTGTCTTGATAAACACTAAAAAAACTTGGAATATGATCTACACTTAATTATAGCACCGGTGCATTTCTAGTTCTGCATAAGAAAAATATAAATTACTAAGTGATATCGGAAATTTTCAACATAATGAAGGAATGTCATAAAAGCTACATTCAACTAGAAAAAACAACACCAAAATATGATCACCAAGGAATGAAGGTAATGCTGCATTCAATTCTAGAACTACCTCATAAATAAGGTGGTCCATCATGATAATGAATCATTTTTTATCCTTTGTTATTATAATCAACAAGCTAATAACCTAAGCTATAATATAAGATAAAGCTAAGAGTGATCAAACTTTGGGGTGATCTTTTACGGCAGATACTCAAATACAGTTACTTCATGTGAAATTGCTTACTTATCACTTTTAGATGAATTAATATGTTTGATCAAAATATAATCTAACGATTTTAAATGACAACTTCACGTGAAGTCAACTGCACTTGAATTATCATTATGTTTTATTACTTTTATCATCCGTATGTCTCTTTACTGAACGACTCGTTTTAAGAAATATTTGCCGGCAAACATAAACGACGTCGTTCTACCGAATTCAGTGTGACAGGAATCGTGTCAGGCTGTCAGCTCACTTAAGGCACCACAACTCGATTTGCAGTTAACCTTAAAAAGCACTTTGCGGCTTAACTTTGTTTATATGTATATCTACCTATCTATATAGCTATATATAATATAGGAAGTGTATTCGATA
>JASCZI010001368.1:2627-16216 GCA_036250425.1 Stylosanthes scabra | reverse complement strand
AGCGTATCAAACTTGTTAACTAAAGGACACGCTTTGCAAGATTGCACGCTTTGCAGAAGGGCACGCTTTGCAGAAGGGCACGCTTTGCAAAAGGGCACGCTTTGCAAAAGGGCACGCTTTAACTATCACACAGCAAGTCACAAAAAAAAAAAAATTCTAACCTAAATATTAAAAACCCTAACCCAGCCACCACATGCATACTAACCTAAATAAAATAATAATATTGACTTAACTAACTAACTAACTAACAGTGCACTAACACACAAATTAACAATAATAATATTAAATTAACAAAAAAAATTCTAACCTAACATGCAGACTAACAACATTATTTAACCTAACTAACCTAACACTCACATACTCTATTTTAAATTAATCCTAATCAACAAAAAAACATCTCCATGATATAATATATATATTAATATACTTATTCTTATCATACAAAATTAATATAATACACACTAAAAACTTACATATTCAGCTTGGTCAAACTTTGAAATTATATGCTTCCTCAGCATCACCATTTTTTCCTTCAAGCTTTTTGCAGTTTTCGCCGTCCACAGAAGCTCTCCTCAAGCATGAAGAAGAAGAGCAAGACGAAGGACGATGTGCAAATGCAAATGAGATGTCTTCTTCAGTAATTTTTTTTACTTTACTCTTCATCCCAGCCACTGGATCAAGCCCGTGGATCCCCAGCCGTTAGATGCATCACTTTTTCTTTCTTGGTCAGATCACAATGCGTCAATCACGCATTCTGATAAGCTCAGAGCCACACAATGCATCAATCACGCATTCTGATGCCATCACAGCCGCACGATCCTCCCCCCCTTCCTTCCAAGCCGTTGATGCGGACACGGAATGCGTCGTTGACGCATTGGCTTCAAACGTGAGCCACACGATGCAACCGAGGGCTTATCTACGCCGTTAGATCCTCTTCTCTTTCCTCAGAATCCGTGTGCGACGGATTCTCTCTCCCCTTGGGCCGTTCGATGCTCATGAGCCTTCATCTCCACCGTTCGCTTTTCATGGATTTTTTATACAAAATAAAAAAGAACAATGCGTGTTTGACGCATTCTATCACGCCATTCGAAAAAAAAAAGGGCCTGCCATTCCCATATTGACGTTATTCCCCATACTGTCTTCATATTGGGGTATTACACCAACGAAAGCCCAATATTGAAAATAATTTCCGGCAATACTACTACAATACTACTAGTCTCCTTTAGTTTCTTTTTTTACTCGGTCATTTTTTCAAAAAAAATTTAAAATTTAATTACACTTAAGATATCTAGATTTATTATTCTTTCTTCTTTTCTCTCTCCAATCCTTTCAACTAAAATATTTATTTTTTAGTTCAAATTTAAATTTTAAAATATAGTAAACACTTAAACTATTCTAAATACTAAACCTTAAATCCTAAACCTTAGATAGTCCTAAATTCTAAATTCTAAACCCAAAATCCTAAACCCTAATCCTAAATCATAAATCCTAAATTTTAAATTCTAAACCTTAAAAAATAATTATTTGAAGGACCTAGAAATGAAAATGAAAGAGAAAGAAAAAAGACAAAAAAAAATATAGAAGTAAATTTTAAAACAGAGAAAAAAATAGGAACTACTATGTATGTGAATATGACCAATAATTTTCTTATATTTTTAAATGTGAGGTAATTTTAAACATTTTAATAATAAATTAAATTAAAAGACTTACTAAAGGATACAATTTAAAAGATAGATAGAATAATTATTAAACATATTATTGTTTTATTTATTGATTTTCCTCTATTATTTATAGTTTTTTTTAATTTTGGTTAATTATTTTTAATTTGTTAATTTTTTTTTGTTTAACATTGTTTTGTTTTATAATTGTGGTTCGTGTCTATTATACCTAAAACCATTGTTTTTTATAATATGATTCAGAGCTTGTTTGGATGCCATTATTTGGCTAAAAAATTTGTTTTCGGACAAAAAAAGATCTTTTTATGTTTTTAGCGTATTTGGGTAATTTCTAATAGTAAAAGTAAAAGTACTAGTAAAATAAAAAAACATCTCTACATCTTTTTGTTAAAAGATATTTTTTTCTCGAAAAAAAGATGTTTTAACATAATAAATAAACAAAAAAGATATTTTATATTATTGTACCCAAATACAATTGATAAATAAAAAGATATTACTACATAAGATATCCAAATACAAAATTACTTTTAATTTTGTAAAAGATCTTTTAAAAAAAAATACTCCAAAAAAGATTTTTTTTAAGAAGCACGCCCAAACAAGCTCTTATTCATCGTATATATTAGGTATATCTAATTAAACAAAAAATTAACCATAAATAATAATAATAGTTAAAAATAATAATCAAAGTAGTAAAACAAGTACTAAAAAAATATTAGATAAAAAACATACTTAAAAAGTATAAAAAATTAAATATACTTTTTTTTTATCAAAGATAGTTGTATTTCATTTCACTTAATAGAAAAAATGAATACATATGAGTTGGGTCCAACTTGGACAACCAAAGCAAGAGAAAGTGGAATCTCCACAAGAATTAAATATATAAATATTAAATAAATTTAGAGATAAAGATACTAAAAAAACATACTAAGAAATGTGATATCTTTGAAACTCAAGGTTTATCTCGATGACGAATGCAAGAATCATTTGGAGAAGATGTGGTTTCGAAGATGTGTTGGCACACCGAGATACAGTCGTAGATATCTTTCCGGTAGACCTATGTAGGATTATGTAGAAACAAATGTATCAAAACCACGAGAATTCAATTTAAATTCCACCAATCGAAATCGATTGTTGATTTCACAGATAAAACCATTCTCGAAAGAGTAGGATATATAGATCCCTTTGAGTTTATGAAATATCAGGGTCTCCCCAAACCCTAACAACTCCTGCAAAAATACTCTCATGTCTTTTTCGGCGCCAATTGACGGCTGGCACCCTCAACCACAATAAATTGATAAATGTCAAGAGATATGTGTGTATATCGGTTATGAGGAATTAGGGTTGTAATGCTTTGACCCGTAATTCCCTTACTGTCTTCATATGGGTTTGTATTGAGTCCTCTAGTTTTGGGCTTGTATTGGGCTTGCTCTAAGTTGCCCGTTTCTACTACTAACTAGTATACTTATATATTACAAATGAAATAATACAATATGATATCAGAATTCAACTTTACAATTGAATAATAATAGTTTACATTCAGTGTATTAGCTTTCTTTGCTTTTCTCTCGTTCTTGTTCTTCAAGAATTTAAGTCTTCACATGGTATCAGTGAGCTAACTTCAAGATCTATGGTTGAAAAGATTAATCAACCCACCACTCCTACTGCAAGCCAGAATCATCAAATTCAGAAGTTATTGGCATTTCCAATTGCAGACAAACTCACTAGCGATAACTTCCTAACATGGCAATGTCAAGTACCACAAACCCTCAGCAGTCAGAAATTGCAACATCATTTAGATAAAGAAGAGATTCCTATACAGTTTGCAACTACAGCAGATAGAGAGAGTAGAAAGGAAACTCAAGAGTATCAAGATTGGAGGGTGGATAATTATAGTGTAAACTCATGGCTGTTTGCATCTATGGATGGTTCTTTCAAGCACAGAGTTTTGGGGTGCAAATTTGCATATGAATCATGGAATAGACTACATACCGTCGCTGCATCTCAGACCCGAGCCAAGATTCGTCAGCTCCAATTGCAACTCAAGACTGAAGAAAGTTGGTCCAAGCACAGAGTATCTCCTTCAAATCAAGAAAGTTGCTGACTCGTTAGCAATGGTTGGTACTCCCATTACCGATATAGAATACACCAATGTGATTCTGGATGGTCTCACTGATGAATACTACCCCTTCATCACTTCAGTAAACATCAGAGAATTGCCCCTCTCTATCCCTGACCTTGAAGCCCTCCTCATGGCAGAAGAGGAGCTCGACTGAAGAAACCGGATACCTCCATGGTGCATGTTAATTTCACACAATCTGCAAATTCCACCCAGAAAGATTTCAATTTAGAGTCTCAACAGGTTAACAATAATTTCAACAACAATAATCAAGGAAAAGGAAATTCTGGAAATAATGGAAGAGATGTCGTGGAGGCAGAGGAAACAAAGGAGGTGGTAGAAACAACAATTGGGGGAACAATAATCGCACTCAATTTCAGATTTGTGGAAAATTAGGTCACATTGCAACCTATTGCTACTTCAGATTTGATCCACAGGCACAAAACGCACAACAAAATTCAAATACTTACAACACAAATACAACTTTACCTTCACCATCCAGCTTTCACAATCCAAGAGCCATGATTGCAAACCCTACCACCCTTGCAGATCAATCTTGGTATGCTGATTCTGGAGCATCCCATCACTGCACTCCAGATTTCAATAACCTACAACAATCCACATCATATCAGGGCCAAGAACAGGTTTACATTGGTAATGGACAAGGTATTAGTTAATCATATTGGTCAATCTTTTTTACATCATTTTCCTACTGCAAATAGATATTTTCTCTATGATTTACTGTATGTTTCTTCAATTGCTCACAATCTTATCAGTGTATTTAGGTTTGCAAGAGATAACAAAGTTTATTTTTGTTTTTGGCCTGATCATGTTTTGGTTAAATCTCAGGATACCAACCAAGTTCTTCTTAAGAGAATTGCAATTAGAGGCATGTACCGCTTTGAGAGAGTTGATATCCCAAAGAAAGTCTCTATTAATGCAAATCCAACAGTTTTTTCTTCTACATGTTTGTCTTTAGATCTCTACCATAAAAGATTTGGACATCCCACTATACAAATAGTTCAAGACATTGTAACAAAATACTCTTTACCAATTAATAAAAAGGATGTTTTACATACTGTTTGCAAATTCTGTTCATTAGCTAAGGCACATAGACTGTCGTATTCTCCATCATTAACTACTTATACTCATCCCTTACAATTAATAATTTCTGATGTATGAGAATCAGCCCTGTTGCATGCAAATCTGGTGTCAGATTTTATGTCTTTTTATTGATGTGTTTTCTAGGCATACAACTATATATTTACTTTCTTCTAAATCTGAAGTTCTAAAAGCTTTTAAATAATATAAAGCTTTCATAGAAAAACAACTAGGCTACTCTATTAAGGCTTTTCAGACAAACAATGCTAGGGAGTATATTTTAAATTCCTTCACTGATTTTTTAAATCAGGAAGGAATTCAACATCGGCTCTCCTGCCCTTACACTCCCCAGCAGAATGGCCTGGCTGAACGGAAGAATAGACATATTATAGAAACTGCTTTATCCCTATTAGCTACTGCATCTTTGCCTTTATATTTATGGGATGAGGCTGTTGCCACTGTTGTTCACTAACTCAAAATCTCCCTATGAAATTCTCTATGGTCATATTCCTGATTATTCCTATTTAAAGGTGTTTGGGAAAGGGAAGGAGAAAAGAGGGAGAAAGAATATTGGCTACTATGGGTCACCAATATTATTGGCTCCATAGACTTTCTCTTTGGACAAATATTATTGGATTGAGTTATATTTAGTTAGATTATGTAGGGTTGAATTGGATTGGATTAGGTGAAATGAGAAATGATATATAATATGTTTTTCGATTGAAAAACTTTTTATGTGTTAAGTCGATATTTTAATTTAATATTATAAAGAATATGTTAATTAAATTTGTTAAAATCTTGATAAAATATTATTTAGACAAATATTATTGAGTTAGGTTGAGTTGGATTTGATTGTGATACGAATTCGTATCAATTAAGATAAAGAATGTTAATAAAACTGAGAGAAAATTCCTAAAATTAAAGAAGAAAAAAAATAGACTATCAAACAAGATAATTATCTAAAAAAATATTTCAAATGCTATTGGTGTCTTTTTTTTCTTTATAAATAATATAATTATTTTTTTTCAAAGATATGTTGGGGGAAAGGTTAAACTCAAAACCTCTACCAATAATATAATTTACTCACATCTAAGTTTAAGCATTAAGTATTATATATAAAAATAGTGAATGAAGTTTGGAACACTCTTAATCAATAATTACATTTAAACAATATCAACTTCTTTATAATTAGATAACTACACACAAAAAATAAAAAATCAAATTAATTTCTAACTTTTTATTATTAAGGATATAGACTAAAAAATAAAAAATCTTTTAAACACTTAATTATAATATATTTCAAACAATTAATTATAAAATCTAAATTATCATTTCAATTCGTCTGTTGCGCATTTTGCACCCGCGCAATGCACGGGATATTTGCTAGTTTTTATAAAGAGAATGACTTACGTTTTACCGTGTTTTCTGATTTAGATTGGGCGAGCAATCTTGACGACAGGAAATCCACCACTGGCTACTGTGTCTACTACGACCTCAACCTTGTATCCTCTAAATGCTCGAAGCAAAGCACTGTCAGTCGCAGCTCAACCGAGGCTGAATATCGTGCCCTAGCCGCCGCCTTTACTGAGATCCAGTGGACGCAGAACCTCTTAGCCGAACTCCAACAACCTTGCTCGACTCCTCCAATCGTTTTTTGCGATAACCTGTCATCCGTTCATCTTGCCTACAACCCTGTCTTACACAACAGGACCAAACACTTTGAGCTCGATATCTATTTTGTGAGAGAACGAGTATTAAAGGGTCAGGTTTCAGTTATTCACATACCTACAACAGAGCAAGTTGCCGACATCTTCACCAAACCTCTTCCAACACTGCCATTCCTGAAATTCAAGACCAAACTCAGGCTCTTGTCGCTGCCGCCTTGAGTTTGTGGGGGGCTGTCAAGAGATATATGTGTATATCAGTTATGAGGAATTAGGGTTGTAATGCTTCGATCCCTAATTCCCTTACTGTCTTCATATGGGCTTGTATTGAGTCCTCTAGTTTTGGGCTTGTATTGGGCTTGCTCTAAGTTGTCCTTTCTACTACTAACTATTGTACACTTATATATTACAAATGTAATAATACAATGTGATATCAAAATTCAACTTTACAATTGAATAATAATGGTTTACATTCAGTGTATTAGCTTCATTCGCTTTACTCTCGTTCTTGTTCTTCAAGAATTCAAGTCTTCACAATAGAGAATCATTGCAGAAAAATCATTAAGTCGGCTCCAAATTATCTTAAAGTCAGCTTCCGCTGTCCAAAATAAAACTAATTTGTCAGCAAAAAGTCTTCAAATAAGCCTATTCAAACAAGCCTTCACTTCTTATCTAATATCTTCTTCTTAGAGATATCTAATTAAAAAATCACAAATATTACTAAGTACTCCAAATGACCAGTATGAGAAATTATAATAAAGCAAAAGAAGAAATTCTATTAGGGCACAAAAGAAAACTCTAACAAGACACTAGAAGAACCCTATTAGAGCACAAAAAAAAAAATCCTAGCAAGACACATGAAAAAACATTAGCAGAGCACTAGAGCACAAGAGGAAATCCTGATAGGGCACAAGAGAAAATTAAAAAAATATAACCTAAAAAATTAAACATGTTTAAAAAAAAACATTATAATTTAATATTGTATCTTTTTAATAAATATATATCTAAAAGTGATTTTAACTAATATTATTCAAATAATATTTTATTAAAATTAATTTTAGTATAGAATTACCAAATATAAATTATGTTAACAAAAATCCATTTTACCCAAAATTAATTTCATTCAAATTTCAATTTGATATGATAAACGTTAATCCAAACGCACCAAATAGTTCGAAGGGAGAAACATGATGATGTATATTATAGGCCATGAAAAGGAAATGATTGCCACTACACCAAACGATCATTTACTACCTGCAGCGTTGAAAAGGAAATGTGTTGTTGTAGCATTCCATGTTCATAATTCTAATATCATACTTGGTTGGCTTTGTTTGTACAAAATTATTATGATTATAGTAAATCAAATCAATTAAAATACTTTCCTATGATAGTGCTAATTATTATATAGAACATAAAAGCATTGATTGACCACAAAAATTTCGTTGTTATATTTACGGACAATTTGTCCATTTAAATAAAATGACTCATAATATTACTAAATTATACAAAACTGAAAAATATGATCAATTTACACTAAAATATATCTATGTAATCTGTAGAAGTGTACCATCACTACAAAAAATACACTCATACCTACTGTCAGAAGCAATTTGAAATTTGTCACTTGATGATAGTTACCATTAGAATATAAATGCAATAGTAATTTTCACGATAAACAGTTGTAACAACAGATATTACCTAACCAATTTATTTCAACGCATCGTTTGAAGAAAATGTTTTAAACTTATCAGTGGATTTTTTTTACGATAAATCCGCTGATAAACCACAATTATATTTAGACATGAGCCTCCCTCTCCTCACTTCTTTCACTCAATCAAAACACCCATCTCTCTTATTTCTCAACCACCAAAAACCCCAAACCCTAACCAATCTCCAGCATGTCGGCGTCGCAACCATTGTCGTAGTTTGTGTCAGTATGTCGTTTGTCTCTTGTGCGTCGTTCGTACGTCGCTTCTCACTCATCCCACTCAGTCCTCTTCGTCCATTGCTTACCACCATCGTCTCCTCGCCACGCCGCCACCACCATCCCTACCGGAGTCGTCTTTGCTCACTAACTAAAGTGCATTCTCTACCCCCTCTCTGTTTTTTCTTTTTTTTTTTTTTTTGAAAACCCTAACCCAAAATTTCCTTTTTGATGTAGCCACCATGTCCACCGCCGCCGGGGCCGCCACCAGGAGCCAGCACTTGCACCAGGAGCCACCAGCTGCAAGTTATAGTGGTATTTACTTTTTTATTTTCATTTTTTTGTGTTGAATAGGTTAGAGGTAAAAATTGAAATTGATTTTGGTTATATTAACTAAGTGTGTATAATGTATGATTGATTTGGAAGGTTTTGTTCTTGATTGGGTTCAAAGTGAAGTGTAAAGTGTTAAGTGTTGATTGTTCATGTTGCAGGAAGATTTTTATGCGTGAACTCACGCATCTCCAAGGTTGGTTACATGTGCCTAATTACTTATAGTTGTATATGTTTTATATTGTTGGACTTAAATTTTCTAGGTTAGAGTTGAGAGAAGGTGATCTAGTAGCGCCTTCTCGACCATTTGTTTGCAGTAAAATTGCGGAATAATAAGGGAATGTGTGAATTAGAACGGTTAGATTTTGATATTTGCTTAATATATATGTTGCTTGTTTTTTTATTTATTAGGGTAAAGTATATTTTTTTGTCCCTAAAGTTTATTAGAAGTTTAAAAAAATACCCTTAAATTTTAATTTGTTTCAATTTTATCCTTTAAATTTTTAATTTGCATCAATTTTAATCTTATTACTAACTTTTTAATAATTAATATTTTTCTTTCCAATTTCAACCTGCCTTATATTATCATCATCTCAGTCCTCTTTCTTTTCCCCTGCCTTCATTGCTTCATTTCACCACTGCTTAATACACCACCCAATATCTTAGTCCTCTTTCTCTCTTTCTCTTCCCCCAGTTTCCTTTCACCATCACTCATACATATACCCAATGCACCATCTTTTTCTCTTCCCCCAGCTTCCTTTCACCATCACTCAATACATATGCCCAATGTACCACCTTCACCATTGTCACTCACTATCCCCACCACACTGCTCCTAATTAATTTCAAAACCTAGCCTACCATCTACTATTTCTTTGTTCTTGTGCTTGTCTTTTATATATATCCTAAGTATCTTTATTTTTATTTTTTTTCTTTGATGGTTATGAGGATTTTAAGCGTCTCAGATTTTCTCTTTTATTATTGTAAAGTAAACGATGATGGTAAATGTAAGGATTAAGGATTTGGATATGGAGGATGATGGTGAATGTGAATAGCTTCTGCCCGGTCCTGACACCATGTGAGATTATTCAAAGCTTAGTTTTCAGTTTGACAAAAAATGTAGTTCCCAATTTTCTTATCTGTATTGTCAAATTAATTTTTCCCAAAATGATATAAGCATGAAGTTGAGCATAGAAATTGAAGTATCTTCGGACATAAGAAATTTGATTTACCCATTATTTTGATTAGGCGTTACATTATAAAGTATTAGAGATTTTTGTTGGGTAGTGAATAGTGATGAATGGTGGGAGAGAGAGGAGCCTTATTAAGCCAATGATGATGGCGAAAGAAGGTAAAATTGGAAAAAAAATATTAATTATAAAAAAATTAGAATTAAGAATACAATTGATGCAAATAAAAAATTTGAGAAACAAAATTAAAACAAATTAAAATTTTGAAATATTTTTTAAATTTATAGTTAACTTTAGGAATAAAAATATATTTTACTATTTTTTATTATGTTTGCAATTGTTTAAATTGCGTAAAATGAAAGTTATTATGTTGTTTAAATTTAATCATAATAATAAGTTATTTGCTTATTGATATTTAGGTTTTTTTTACGCGATGATACCTAGTCATCATCTATGGATATATGATAGGGATAATTGTCAAAGGGAAAAAACTCGTGTATTTTGATGACGGGATCAATTTAATTTCTTTTTGTGGTCAATTTTCTCTTTCCATTTCAACATGATTTGTGGCGGCCTTCACGAATTTACTTTTCTTATTTCAACTTAATACGTATCAATCTTGCATGGATTCTAGATTTTTATTTAAATATAATTCATGACACACTTTCATGAATTTTGTTTATTTTGTATACCATACTATGACATTCTTTTCACAAATTATATAAATATATTTTTATACAAATCGATCATATTTTGCAGTTTGGTATAATATTATATTGTAAGTCATTCCATTTAAATAGATAAATTATTCTTAAATAAAAAAATATGAATCTATTATATTTAACCATTTTGAGTTTGAAGGAAACCGATAACCAAATATAAATGCAGCTTTAGGATTTTGGTTTTTAATATTCCAAAAAGTTTTTCTAAAACTTATCCATGAGAAAAGTTACTTTTGACTTTTGAGTCCTGATGAAAATTAGGTAGATTTTGATAGAAAAATATTCATAAATTTAAGTATGCTTCCGTTTTCAAATTTCTTTATTGATGAGTAGAGATGGATAGAAAATTAAAGATTTCCAACACATTAATCCCAAACAGACTGTTCAAAAAACAACACTTATATCTATTTAACGGCGGAAGAGGAAAGCGTATTAAGAATGGTCACGATATCATTTAGTCCAACAAGTTAAATTGATAACGGATATCTTTAATTAGGCGTCAAAATAATTGCTGTCAAATTGGCCTGTTTACCTCTCTTAAATGAGAAGATTTTTCTTTTTTTCTCTCTTTTTGTTAATGAGGCTGTTAAAAATAGCAAGGTTTTGAAAAATTAAACCAGTAATCGAATGTTCAAACTAACAGTTAATGATTTTATAAATTTAAGCCCTTCAACTAAAAATTCAACCGTATATAGTTTTTTCTTTTTGGTAGGAGGGTATCATAGGTCTGACAAGCTCAAACTAATCCCGTACATCTTATCGAGTGCCTCTTTATTTCGAGAAGTTTGACGTGGCCACTTCACCTTTTGCGTACATGTTGCCCCCAATATTTGAATTCGAAATTAGACATTTAAGCAACACAAATCACTTGCCACTTGTATATAATTTTTTAGATAAAAAACAATAAATAAATAAATATTGACAATAAGCAGCAAGTTTCATTACTCCTTGGGATTAAAAACATGGCCCAAAGACTAAACATATGTAACTCTTGCGCAAGGTTTGGTGAATTAGAGTGGGTGTGAGTGTGGGTGTTAGGGTGTTGGTGTGGGTGTGGGTGAATGAAAAAAAAATAACAATGTTAGGTAATCAATAAAAATTCAGTCAACATCAACCAATAACTTAAATTGGATGTTCTATTTCTTTAGGTTACAGATGTTCTATTTCTAAAAAGTACAAAATTGATTGATTGTTAGTTGCTTTATGTTTTGAATGTACTATGACTTTTATTGTAGACGTTCTATAAACAATAGTTACGGATGTTCTATTTTCTGTTGGCTAATTTGTTGGTTAGAAAAATATTAGTTAATTATACTTCTCAAGAAAATGTAACTCTTAAGCGATATGTTTTTGTCAAAACTCTCAGGTGGTTAGATTAAATGCTTCTTTGAGCCCTGCTTTTATTGGCCAACCTTCTTTCCATAACCAGAAGTAGCAGCCATGGTCCAAAAACAATGTAACCCATGGTAAAAAAACAAGAGTAATGATAGGTAGCCATAGATGAAAATTACCATATTTAAATTAACATCTACGAATTCATATAAATAACATCCGTAATTATATATTTATAACATCTAATAATATGCATTTAAATTCATATTAATTTATTAATGGAAATAAAAGCCAAAATAGAAAAACTATGGTTACCTATGATCAAAAAACTATAATTACCAAACTTTTTCCAAAAAGAAATATAACCCCAATGCCTCTAGCAAATAGCAGCTGCCTCAGATATAACAGTTCAACTCCGGGGCTACCAGAGCACTGTAAAACGCCAACCCTTGGAAGGAAAATAGTCTCAGTTCTTGGAGATGTCGAATGTGAGATCTACGAAAACAACAAGGATCAAGTCAAATTCATAAAAGCAAAGGTAACCCTAAACACTAGTAAACCTATTATGAAGGGTGTTAATATAGGAAGTAAGGAAGATGGGCTGAGATTGGTTGATTTTAGATATGAGAAACTCCCAAATTTCTGCTACTATTGTGGGGTGATTGGGCATGATGAAAACAACTGTGCGAAGGTAACCAAAGACGAAGAATCAGGGGCAAGAAAATCTAAAGGAATGGGAGCTTGGCTTAAAGCTGAACATCCAGGTTTCACAGTTCAAACAAAGAGCAAAGAAATATGAGAAACCAGAGAAGAGTGTCATAAGGAAAGAGCAATAAATCTGCATAAACTAACGCAGAAAATGCTTAGCAAGCTGGCTGAGCTCACAATGAAGGAAGGGCAGAGCATTGAAGGTGCATAGTCACAAAAGAATGGGAATACTGAGCATCCAAACTTTACAACCCAGAAGGTGACAATAGGAGAGATGGAGGCAGAAGAAAGAAGTAACCTACTGGCTTTTAAAGGCAAAGAGAAGTTAACAGAAGAGCAGCCCAACGAGGAGAAACAAATTGAGCCCCATATGGACAAGAACAAAATGAATACTGAAATGGTAACAATAGAAGAAAAAATGAGCAACACCAACAAGGAGAAAAGCAATGAAGAGGAAGGGAAAGGAATCAAAGTAGCCATACAAGAGACAACAATCACAAAACATAGCCCACACAAAACAGCAACAAAGAAGTGGAAGATAAAGGCCAGAGAACTAGGGACTACACAGAATGATGAGAAGGATAATCTGAATTTAGCAATCCAGAAAAGGAAAGCACATGATCTCACAAGCATGGAAGTTAATATTCCTATTTGCAAACAGAAGAGAATGAGCCCAACAGTAGAGTTCCCAACGGCAGAGGCTGCGAGGCAGCCCTGCCGGTCACCATGAAAATCATAAGTTGGAACTGCCGTGGGCTTGGGAACCCATGGGCAGTTCGAGCTTTGTCAAAGCTCATTAAGCAACAAGAGCCCAACCTTTTTTTCCTA
>JASCZI010001367.1:5993-16230 GCA_036250425.1 Stylosanthes scabra | reverse complement strand
TAGTTAAACTTAGACGCTTAAGCTAGTTCCGCGTAACCCATTTGTACCTCTACTGAGAATACTAGATTCTCACCCCCTTTTTCTTTTATTTTTACGTTAGTAGATGAAGACCGAGATCATATCTGATGAAGATATAGCCGATGTTGCTGCGACAAAGAAAGTAGCTGAGATTTTCTTCGATCGCCTGTTAGAGATGTATCTGCAGTGTGAACGACGCTTCTTCTAGATATATTTATGTCTGCCATCGTTTTGGATTACTTTGAGTGTGCTTAGTTATAATAACCCTCGCTATAGTATATGTGTTTACGAGGGATAAGACTTTACTGCTTTTTAGTCTGATGTATAGGTATTTGAGACCCGGTGTGGGTTATATTGTATTATATAAATATATATATTGAGTCTTTGTGATGATTTGCAACTTTTATGATAAATGATGCTTGAATTTCGTTATATTTTATTTTATCAGTTAATATTAACGTTCTAGTATTTTACGGTGACTAACGACAGGCTTATAAAATATTAAATAATATGAGTACTAGGGTTAGAGGTCGTGACAACCTAACTCTTAGCATTGGTCATGACGTGCTAGAAGTTGGAATGTTCCATTAAATACTTAAAATCCAGTTATGAACTCTAAAACACTTATTAAAAAACTAACATAAAATAAAGGCAACAAAAAATTTTAATTATTCTAAAATAAATATCATATCAGAAGTGAATGTAATTTATTATAAAATTATTACCTACATACGACTACTGAATAAAGGAATAAAACAAGTCATTGACTAATTAAAAGAAAAATAAAAGAAAAGAAAAGAAAACATCAAACTCCTCCTAAAATGACAATAATCAATTGAAGGCTAATAAGAAAAATCATTACTACAAATCTAATCACCATGGATATGTAATATTGCAGTGTAATCAATCTTTTATATGTTTTGGTCTACCTAGTGCCTGCTATTTACAAGCAATAACATCCAAACCTAACCCATTCATAAATCTTCAATAAAAGAATGGGACTAGTTTCACTCACTGGAGATTTGATTATATTGCCTTTATGATAATATATATAGGAATCTATGAATGTTTGCAGGCTTGCAAGCTACAAATAAACCATAGCAACATCTACATATATGCACATGCCCTTTGGTCGAACCAAGACACGATTAATAATGATTCAATAATATGTAGCTTCTGTCCTTAAAATCAGAGACATAATGCGGGGTCCAACACACACATCTTGCAAATAGAAGCTTCTTCAATAAAAATATGTACATGTATATATGTTGTTAAAATTGCTTTCTAGTATTCTTTTTCCTACAAATATAATATGTTTAACTTACTCTGCTATTATATTATTCTGTTAGTCTAGGTTAGTTCTAAATTTGTAATTAGATAAATTCTTATTAATAAATAATGTTTTATGTGTGACAGGAGTAGGTATATTCTATGGGGTAGATAGTGTTAATTAAAGATTTGTTTTTGAATAGTACAGTATTCTTTTAGACTGATTAGTGTCTTCCTATGTAGCCTTAATGACAATGTCAAAAGAATTATATAAGAAAAAGTTCTAATCAATCCATAAACTAATTCTTCATAATGGGATTTGTTGTTGGCAAATAGGTTCTTTTATAAGGCAAAATTTGAACTAACGACACTTATTTAAGCGAATTAGTGAGCTAATTATTAGATCTGATCAACAATAACTGACATAATCCAAAATTATTTATTGTGCGTGATGAAGTACTCCTTATTGCAAATAAGCTTTTATTTTATTTTATTTTATTTGATTAAATTCATTAACAAAACGTAAAATTAAAGATGATGAAGAAATACTAGGTGTTATGGTTATGTCTCGGTACGCGGAGCCAACCAAAGGGTTCCCATTTGATTAATAATAGTTTTTGTGTCAGTTGGTGTTCGTGCAAGTGCAACTCTGCATCATGGGTTTTTATTTTCTCTTAATTAATAAATAAATTACTATTTAATTGAATTTAGTTAGTGAGTGAAAGAGGAACAGCTCATAAGCTCATGTATCAGTTAAGTCAAAGCCAAAGAAAGCTAGACAAGAAAAAAAAATAGCCAAAGAAATGTAAGAGCATCGTCAGAGAGCAGTTCTGTTGAGTATCCTTTATGCCGCGTTTAGAAAACCCAGAGAAATTTATATTAGTGCGATTGATTATGAATTCAAAGAAAGTCTTGTAAAAGTACAAGAAATTTGTTGGGAGAAAACCATCATATCGCTTGTTGGCCGAGAAAAAAAAGTCGTATCTAACCCAAAATCATAATATGTTAATGAATCTTTTATTATATAAATTTCTTATTTTTTATTACTTTAAACTAACCTCTCACATTTCAACGTCAACAAAATTAACAACTAACAATATACAGAGGAAGAAGAAAATTATTGACTAGATGAAATAAATATGCTTATAAGACAATAAAAATTAATTTAAAATAATTTATTTTTATTTTATATTTATTAAATATTATTATTTAAATAAATGCGTAATTTTAAATATTATATATATATATATATATATATATATATATATATATATATAATCCTTAAATGTAAAAATTGTGAATCTAAATGAATAACACAGTGCTAAGTGCTTTGTTTTTTTTCTTGTTAAGTGTCTTTGAGAATAATTACTCTCATGAGACTAATTTTTCTCTATTTTAAATCAAATTTTTAATATTGAATACTAAAGTCCTAACAAATTACTTTTACTCTCTCTTATCCTCAAAACTTAGATTAGTTTTGTTTTGTTTTGTTTCCAGCCTCTGGTTTGTGACTTTGTTGTTTCTTTTTTTATTAAACCAAAAAAAAAAAAAAAATACTTTTACAGTTTTGCCCTTGTCGTTTACTCTTTAATTTATTCTCCACCTTTGATTCCGTCCCTACTAGGATAGTACGATGACATCCTCCGTTCACTACCATTCCAAAATCGATTCTCGCTAAGGCTTCGTTTGGCAAATTAAATAAGTTGCGTCCTTACTTCCTTCATACCACAGTGATGATGATTTGTTTGACTTAAACCACATCACAAAACATTTCTCCACCATGGCAAACCATGGTACAAGTACAACAACCCCATCCCCGTTTTTCATATACGATGTTTTTCTGAGTTTTAGAGGGGACACAAGGTACAGTTTCACAGATTGTCTCTATCACGCCTTACAAAAGAATCAAGACGTTCAGGGACCGTGACGACCTGAAAACAGGTGATGAAATTGGACACGCTGTTCTTGAAGCAATTGAAAAATCAAGGATTTCAATTGTTGTGCTGTGTCAAAACTATGCATCTTCCATGTGGTGCCTGGATGAAGTAGCCAAGATCATGGAGTGTGCGGAGGAGAAGGGAAGAAGAAGACGAAGAGTTTTGCCGATCTTTTACAAAGTAGAACCATCGGATGTGCGCCTTCAGAAGAATGAATATGAAGCAGCAATGATTAAGCATGAAAATGGCAGAAACTCTCACAAGGTGGAAGCATGGAGGTCGGCTTTGTCTTCAATAGGCAACCTGAGTGGACACCATTGTACTGCCGACATGTAAGAGCTATTAGTTTTATTTTCAAAGTTGAATTACTTTCAATTTCCCTAAACCCTGTACTTTTAATTCAATTTTGAACTGAGACATGTTTTAATTATGCTACCAATCAAGGGATTGGAGTTGGTTGGGAGTGGGAGTGAGAGTAGAAAGAGGAGAATAAATCGGAAGCTAACTGCAAGTCAGCTAATTAGATTATTTAATACCAAATCATTAAGGAGTGGACTTCGTGCGAATGTGTTTGCTAAAGATCGTTAGATGAGTTGTCATGTTTGACTAAACTGTTATTTAACAATTTTAAAGTGACAATTTTACATGACGTTAACTGCATCTCAGTTAGCATTAATTATTATTGGTAGAATAAAACAAGGTGTACACACATCCATTCATATATTTTTACACTTAATAGGCCCACGTGTTAAGCACAGAAATTTCAAGCACAGCAATAATGAAGTCTAGCACAGAAAAATTAAGTCGCAGCAAAGAAAACAAGAGTTATTTTTATGGGATGAATGTGTGTACATGTAGTATTACTTTATTGGTAATACATATAAGAAGTACTGGTGTTAAAAAAAATCAGTTTTCCGAAGTTAATGACGGTGAGTTGTAGCTTATATGGCATTACTCTTTCCCGTCTCCTTTTCCTAGTAAGAGGTCTCGGGTTCGAGCCTTATTTAAAAAGAAAAAAAAAAAGGTTTTCCTAGTATTAAAAGGGTGAAATTAAGTAGTATGTTTTAAAAAGGTGTCACTTTAGTAAATAATTCTAGAAACACTGCCAATTAAGTAAAAGAGAAAATTAAACCATGTATGTATTAGATCACAAGGTATTCAAATATAGAACTGATGATTACTATGATAAACGTATAACTTGGATCTCTGATATTATTATCATTATATTGTAAGATTTTAGAGATTTGACAGTTTTATTCTATTTAGCACAGCATATAAGGAAAAATGTACACACTAACTATAAGGAGCATGTCCTTTGGTAGGTGTGAAGGTGACATTATTGACAAAATTGTTGAAGAGGTGTTACGAAACCTTCCTCCTGAGCCTCTCCTTATTCACAACCTTGCTGAATTTGATTCTCAATTAGAACAAGTGAAATCACTTTTAGACGTTGAATCTAGTGATACTCTTTGCATGTTGGTAATTATTCATGGAGATGGTGAAACAATAAGGAAAACAAGGTTTGTTGTGGAATTATATAACAAAATCAGGCATCAATTTGAAGCTGCTAGTTTTCTTGCCAATGTCAGTGAAAAATCAAAGGAAAGTGTTAGTGGTCTAACAGGTCTCCAAAAGACACTTTTATTTGAGATGGGTGAGGAAGGAGCAACATTCATGATAGGTAGCACATTTAAGGGATCCTCTGAAATTAAACGAAGGTTAGGACATAAAAGAGTTCTTCTAGTGCTAGATGATATTGATGATGTGCAACAATTGCATACATTGGTAGGAGGGGGTGACTGGTTTGGTCTTGGTAGCAGGATAATCATCACAACAAGAGATGAAAATTTGGTCAATAAGCATGTGTTGGATGGTGTTCAGATTAAGAAATATTGCATCGGCAGAGGTGAATTCGAAAGCATGGAACTTGCTAAACGAAATCATAGACAAAGGGATGTAGAGGAAGGGGATGTGATGATAGGATTTGAGAATAACTTGAGCACTATTCTTAAGCAGCTTAAGGAAAATGATCTACCTACCAATGTTGTTTCCATAATTGGTATGGGTGGTTTAGGTAAGACAACCATTGCTAGAAAGATTTATGATGACTATGACGTCAAGAAGTTGTTCTCTTGCCGTGCATGGAGCTGTGTTTCTAAGAACTATGTAGCAAGGGAAGTTTTGTTGAGCCTTTTCCGTTGTCTGAAGTCTCCGAACAAACCCGTGTCCGAATTTGAAAACTCAAGTGAGGAGGATATAAGGGAGGAATTGAGAGAATATATGAAGCAGCAAAAGTATTTGGTAGTTCTTGATGATCTTTGGGATCCTCTTGTGTGGGATGACATAAAACGAGCCCTTCCAAATGGCAAGACTGGTAGCAGAATACTTATAACTAGTCGAAATAATGAGGTGGCAAACTACACAAGCCCAAGGCCTCCCCATTACCTTCCATTTCTAAATAATGAAGAAAGTTGGGAACTGTTCTGTAACAAAGTGTTTTGGGGTAGAAAATGCCCTTGTGATCTAGAGCCTATTGGTAAATCAATGGTTGAAAGGTGTGGAGGCTTACCAATTGCTATAATCACTTTAGCAGGACTTGTTTCTAAGAAGAAAAGGTCACAAAGAGGGTGGTTGCGTGTCAAAGGCCATGTCAATTGGCATCTTGCTCAGGATAATACAAAAGTCAAGGATGCATTGAAGCTCAGCTACGACGATTTGCCTACAAGATTGAAGCCGTGTTTTCTGTATTTTGGGATCTTTCCTGAGGATTATAGTATCTCTGCTAGGAAGTTGGTCCAGTTATGGATGGCCGAAGGATTCATTCAACCGGAAGAATGTGGAATACCATATGCGCCGGAACCAGAAGACGTTGGCGATGAATACTTAGACCAGCTGGTGGATCGTTGCTTGGTACAAGTGACCAAGAGGAGGAGTGACGGCGGTGTCAAATATTGTCAAATCCATGATCTCTTACATGACTTTTGCATATCAAAGAGCAAAGTTGATGAGTTTCTAGAGATTCGTACAGAGTCTAATATTCATTCCTTGAGCGTCCTCGAAGGTTGTCCTTTCTTGGTAAGGCACAATCTACTTATGATATTTCTTCTATGCAACGCGATGAATCATGCAGATCCTTGTTTTTCTTTGGTGAAAATGAGCACCAAGATGATAATCTAAAGAACTTCCAATCAATTCATGTGCTGCATTTAGCAGCAGGAGTATTAACAAGATCAGCACCTAGTGATTTGAAGGTAATGATCAACCTAAAATACTTAAGAATAGAAAGAAGTGCTTGGTGCAATGCTATAGACATTCCAGATTGTATATGGAGCCTTTGTAATTTAGAAACACTAGATCTAAGGGATTTGATGGAGACAAACACGACCTCTAGTCGAATCTGGAATCTCAAGAGGCTGAGACATCTTTACATGCTATTGACCCTTGAGCTACCGTCGAATGGCTCGCCATTGTTGAATCTACAAACTCTAAGTGAAGTAATTCTTGATCAGCAATTAACAATAGCATTGAACAATGGTTGGTTGGTTAATTTGAAGAAGTTAGGTCTTCAGTTGCTTCAGCAGTATACACCCCAAGAATATTTTTTGAGCCTGCTCTGCCTAAGTAACCTGTCTAAGTTGCATGTAGAATGCATTGATTCAAGCTATTTACATGTATCTGCTTTTCCATCCAATCTTACCAAGGTTACCTTAAAATTATTTGTTGATGAGAACCACAGTATTATGAATGCTCTAGCACATCTTGCTAACCTCCATGTTTTGAAATTAATAGAAGGTGTCTTGCCAGATTCTCTTAATTGTGGCACCACAGAGTTCCCACAGCTTCAAGTGTTTCTGATGATAGACGTATGTGTCAAAAGGTGGAGATTAGAGAAAGGTGCAATGCCTCGGCTTCAATGTTTAGTCATCCGTGATTGCCTTTTCCTTGAACAAGTGCATGTTGTTGATCCATCTCATGAATTGAAAACAACACTCGAAATTGGGCTTCACTACCATTGCAGATTTTATACATATTGCAATTTTGTGATTCATAATTCAATGTAACAATTCTCTTCATTCCCTTTTGTTATGGTCTGGTCTGGTGGGCCGGAGAGCTATAACTCTTCGTGATTGATGGAGGTGTCCATCGTTCTTGGCTCGTCAAAGAACAAAGAAGAGGTTAGGTCCAACCTATTTAGCCTACGGGATAATTTTTTAATTATGTTCTAATGCTGATGATCCTTTACATAATAATTATGTAAAGTAATTATTTTAGTTAATGCAATGGAATATATTTATAAAACTTTTTTAATAATTCTATGTGAATAAGTGGTTTTGTCCAACCAAGTTCAATCAAGTCATTTATTTCTATGCTAAAATCACTTGTTTAAATAAATCACTTGGTCAGCCAAAATCACTTGTTTAAATAGCATTACTCAAACTTTAGTGCAATATGAATATTTTATATATATATATATATAATGTTTTCAAGTAAAGGGCAAAGATACAATTTTCGATTTTGGTTTTTCACGACGGAACAAATAAAAGAAAAAGGAAAGTCTCCACCACAAAATATGATAAATGTTTACTAAATAAATTTTTATTACAATCAGCAATAATACAAGAGTTCAAATAAACTCTTTTGCACTTAAGCTCAACATAACTTAGAATATCTCTAAGTACTCACTAACTCATAAGAAGGAGAATCTAAATTAGCTTATCAAATCAACTTCTAAATATTAACCCAACTTAAAAAAGGGTAACTAATCCTAATTCAAACAACTAAAAATTTCATTACAAAGATAATGAGAATTATAACCTTTCTCAATACTATCTCTCTTACCTTTTATCGCTCTTGACTTTTTCTATGATTCCTCACATAAACATAGCTTTAGCTTTTTTCAATTACAGAAAGATAAAATAGAAAAAGTCTACGGAGCGAATAGAATTGGTGACCATAGTACTTCTTCTTTCTCTAATCCAACTCCATTATCTCTCTAATTGAATTTATTGGCTTCTGAACATTAGTTCCATAGCATTGTTCAACTCAATAACATTATTTGATTCTTGTACAGAATATACCTTCGAGGAGTTTGGGACTACCGGCGTAACCGAAAGTGCCAAGACGGAAAGTTGGAAGTTTATGTGAAAGGTAGGTGTGCGCTAGCAGAGCTTCGCCAAATAAGGATTTGGGAGTTCATCTAACACATGCAATGTGGTAGGGTTTAGAAGACGTACCTGAGAGAGGAGTGGATCCTCTCTTTATATACCCGTAATGATTTGTATTATTTTGGGAACAAATCTGTAAAGAATCGGCGTAAATATGGTTCGATTCTATACAGATTCATTGAGATCATCTGAGATAAATCCGTATAGGATCATCCTTAATTATATCTTAATCATTTGCGGATTTATTGAGCAAGATGTTGGGCCACATAATGTTGGGCCGGGTTTATCGAACGAAGGGCTTGATACGTGTATCTTTAGGGGATTTGAGTCATCTGGGCTCAATATCCGGAATAGTTGCCCCGAACTCAAGAAGGCCGACGTTTCCGACGTTCCGGGCTTCGTGAGTTGTCAAACTTGCCCCGAAGGTCGTTTCGTCGTGATGCCGAGTCATCAAAGCTTCTTCCGGAAGCTTCTGAAGATGAGGCGTCAGTTGGATTTGATGGCTGACATCATTTATTGGAGAACGTGGAGAAAGTGGGCCTTTGATATTCACGCTTTTGATGATGGGAGTTAAGTCCATTCTGGAATTTTACCAAAATATCCTTGATTTAATAGGGGTGTCAGGGGAAGGGAAGCGATTTTCCCTTTCTGCCCTTACTTATTTTTGAATTAGAGGAAAGGGGGAAATAGTTTTCTTCTATCCTTTGGTTTTCATTCTTCACTATTCCCCTTTCCGTGACCTTACTGATTCTCCTCCTTCCTCAGCAAGCTTCTTCTTCGCTGCCTTTTTCTCGTTCTCCTTTCTGTTCGAAGGTTCGGGTCTTGCCTTTCGTCAGTGTGTTATCAGGTAACCATTTCTGTCCACACTCTTTTGAAACTGTGTATTTGGGTTTGGTGATCGTGGATTCTCGGCTGTTTTCCTTCATTTCTTCATAACTTTTTTCAACCTTCTTCTTTATTTCTTTTTTTCTCTGTTGGAGTTTCCTGGAGAGAAGGGGGCCTTATAGTTGTTATTTTGCCCTTTGAAAATAGGTAGAGAGAATGGTCGAGAATCTTCAAGGTGATCTACCGGCGGAGGGGGCGGTTCAAATTCCTCGTGAACTGCCCTTCATCTATAGGTGGGTGGCCAACGATGTGTTGGGTACGCCATCGGCGCTGGATCAGCAATACCTTGATGAGCTGAAGCTCACCGGGGTTTTGTTCGGCGGGGGGACTTGGAGCGGCGATACCGGGTGGAAGCTGCCCGTCGCGGGGAGCGGGTATGCTTCATAAACCTCGATCATCCAACCGTCCCTCATTGGTTGTATGTGAACGAGGTAATGTTCACCGAGTTTAGGGTACGGGTTCCTTTTTCGGAATTTCAGCAACGTCTTCTCAATTGAGCCTCCGTGGCCCCGTCGCAACTTCATCCAAATTCATGGTCGTCAATTCATTGCTTCGAATTGGTGACCGAGTTTTTGGAGTTGCCTCAGGATTCGGAGGTGTTTTTATATTTATTCAAACTCTATAGTTCGAATACCTCGGGGAAGACGAAGAAGGGATACATGTCCGTTACGCCAGGGAAGTACCAGAAAATATTCGCGCTGTATGAGGATTCATTTCACGACTTTAAAGATAGTTATTTTAAGATTTTTCCGGTCGGGAACCATCGCCCCTTTTGGCTGTGTTTGGAGGGTGATGGTTGGTTCCCCCCGTATTGGAGCGACCAGGCGGGTTTCGAGATTGTCCCGGCCACGTATCAACGGCTTAATGCCGACCAGCGTGATACGGCCGATATCCTCGTCCATCTGTTTGCTCAAAATAACTTAAATCCGAAATTTCTTATGAATAACTTGGATGAGGCTCGGT
>JASCZI010001365.1:2568-12953 GCA_036250425.1 Stylosanthes scabra | reverse complement strand
ACCTCATGCCGGGTGAACAGAGCTCCTCACCCTTAACAATGGAGTAGTTTAGCCTTGCATAATGAAAACTAGATCTAAGAATAATGGAAAACGTCTGTGTTGAGATCGGATTTGAGATGATATGCTAACCCTAGTGGTTAGTTTCTCTTTATATAACTAGCTTAACTATCCTAAAAATTTGTTATCAATCAAATCAAATCTAATCCTATCTTATCTTAATCTTATCTTCTATCTTTACAAAACTTATCTTCTTATCTTAATCTTCAATAGCTTAACTATTCTAAAAATTAGTTATCAATCAAATCAAATTAATCCTATCTTATCTTAATCTTATCTTATCTTAATCTTATCTTCTATCTTAATCTTGCTTATCAATCTTTTCTCAATCTTCAATCAATCTTCTCTTGATTCTTCCAATTATACCCTTGATTAATGAATGGAATTGATGCTCAATTGGTCTTGGATTTGAATTGGAATTAAATGAATTACTGGAAGTGAATATTGTCCCCACATTATACGTGTAGCTCCCACGTATAACGTGGGGTTACTGTCAAAACTCCTCGTGTAGTTGAATTGCCCACGTTATACGTGAGGGAGCTCACGTATAACGTGGGCTCTCTATGAAAATACACCAATTTGCTGAATTCCCCATGTTGTATGTGAGTGCCTCACGTACTACGTGTAGTCTCTGGACCTTTTTTCATCTTCTTTGCTTCAATCTCTCTTCAAATTGTCTTCAATCACCTAAAACTCTTAGTGAATTTCTATAAAACACAAACACAACTCAAAGAACATTAAGTTTGTTTGATTGATCAATTAATAACCATAATTCACAAAGAATAACATAATAATGAAGAGAAATTGAGACTAAAAACAACCTAAGATGTATATGCATCAGAAGTTAATACATGATTCAAGATACTTTCTTTGGGATAACCCGTATCTTTTTAAGTGGTGTTTCGATGGGATCATCCGGAGGTGTATTGCCGATGAGGATACCAATTCGGTTTTATGGCATTGTCATGGCTCTGAATATGGTGGGAATTTTGTGGTGACAGAACAACTGCCAAGGTGCTTCAGTGTGGACTCTATTGGCTAACCTTATTCAAGGATGCCCATGCATTTGTGAGAACTGGAAACATTTCACGAAAGCAAGAAATGCCTCAGAACTTTATTCTCGAAGTTGAAGTGTTTGATGTTTGGGGTATTTACTTTATGGGACCATTTCCCTCTTCTTACTCGAATCTATACATCTTGGCTGCTGTAGATTATGTCTCCAAGTGGGTTGAAGCTATAGCATCACCAACCAATGACTACAGAAGAAAAACATATTATGTAGATTTGGGGTACCTAGAACTCTGATTAGTGATGGTGGTACTCATTTCTGCAACAAGCACTTAGAGAGCCTTCTTCAGAAATATGGTGTGAAACATAAAATCTCAACTCCTTATCATCCTCAAACTAGTGGCCAAGTTGAGGTTTCTAATCGTGAGTTGAAGAGGATTTTAGAGAAAACCGTGAGTGTTTCACGGAATGACTGGTCTAGAAAAATTGATGATGCTCTCTGGGCCTGCAGAACGACATTTAAAACCCCTATTGGGATGTCTCCTTATCAGTTGCTGTATGGCAAATCATGTCACCTGCCTATAGAGTTGGAACACAAGGTTTATTGGGCTCTCAAGTTTCTGAACTTTGATCATCAAGCTGCAGTGGACAATAGGCTTCTGCAACTTAATGAGTTGGATGAGTTCCGCACTGAGGCATATTCTAGTTCTAAGCTCTATAAGGAACGGACCAAGAAATGGCATGATCAGAAAATTCAGTAGAGAGTGATTAAACCGGGACAAAAGGTTCTTCTGTATAATTCAAGGCTGAGACTCTTTCCAGGGAAGTTGCGTTCTAGATGGTCTGGCCCATTTACTGTTCTAAAGGTATCTCCATATGGTCATGCTGATCTTCAGAATGACAAAGATGGGACAAAATTCATTGTGAATGGTCAGAGGTTGAAACTGTATCTTGGTGGCGAGGTGGAGCGTCAGACATCCACCCATATTCTCACTTAAGATGATTCAATGTCAAGCTAATGAGAATAAACGAGCGCTTGGTGGGAGGCAACCCATCCATCATATCCTTTTTAGTGGTAGATTTTATTTTCTATTTGAGTAGTAGGATACGTAGGTTAGGAATTGCAGATTCTGTGATATTGGTTACTAACTTCTGTGGTTGGTTGCTTGACTATCTTTTTTTTTCTCACTCATGAGGAATTTCTATCTCGATGGGTTTTAACATTTTGCAGGGTTTCTGCAATGTAGATGGTTGGTTGAACTAGCAGAGACATTCTATTCTGCTAGCCAATAGAGAACTTCTCTTCTAATGGCTTGGGTATTGTGCAGGAAATAATTAAATTGGCCAACATCGAAATTCTGTTTTGTTGGTGTTTGTGATTATTAGGAAGAGTGGAAATTGGTTACTAAAGCTTTATATGATTGGCAGGGAAATTCTGTTCTGCTAACTGGAGTTGAGATTTGAGCAAATTGCATTTCATTAGCATCTTGCATCATTTTCATTTCACGTTTGCACTTCGTTGTTCTCTATTCATACACATGAGACTTATGTTGAACCTAAGTTTGGTGTTGCAGGTCAATTATCTCATTCTATGACTTAGTTTGACACTAAGTTTGGTGTTGTATGAGTTTTGGGTCTAGTAAGTATGCCTATGTACATCAAACATGAGTCACCCACCTAGCACATACCCACACTCATGTTTGGACTTGGCTTGCATGACTTCACACCATCACACGTGTACCACAAACCAAGGCCCCCCTCCTCATCACGTTTCACCAAACATGAGTCACACTAACTCTTCCCATGCACCCCATGCACATATCCAATCCCTTACCGTGTCCACCAGCCCACAAACGTGACACCAATCTTCCCCTGCTTCACCCAACCTCGCCAAGCCACACACCCCGCCATCACCACGTATTGGCCACGTTGAGCATAGCCCAAACGTGGCCCATGCCACTCCTACGCAGCCTACCCCATTCGCCATGCCTCCCATCCCACCTAGCCACGTTTCGCCTAGCCCAAGCACCCCCAACGTAACCCCAACCCCCCTTCCAACGCGGTCTCCACGTAGCTTAGCCCCACCCTTACATGCGCTAGTATTGTGCAATCTTGTTTGCACTCTCTTGCACACACTCACGGACTCACCTATTCCCTCACATGCCCACTCAACTATTCACTCACATGCACCCCTGCACCTTGCATGCATGATTCCCCTTACACTAATCATTCTGAGTGTCTTTTATTTGCATTCATGCATGCATGCTCCTCTGCACCCCAATCCCCTTTCCCGTACTCTATCATGCATCCATCTTTCATTCATTCATTTTGTTTGCTATCAATTATTTTCTGTCCTCCCAATCCCACCATTCCCATTTCCAAACAAAACCCCTCAGACTCCCCAACACCACCCGTGACACTAGCCTCCCTCTTTCACTTCGGAACCAACACTCTCTATTTCCTATATATACCCCATCACCCTACGTTCCCATGCACAAAGCCACACATACCTTCTACTACTTCTTCCTTTTCCCTCTTCCAGTACCTATTCCTTCCCGCACTAAACTCCTAAGTCTAACAACCCCCATCATCACATTTCCATTCCCTCTCCAGTTCTCCTTACCCACTCACTCTGTTGCATTTTGTTCATTCCATTTTGCATCATTTGCATTTCCTTGCATTCCTTCTCTGTACACACTACTCAACTTCCATTCGGTAATCTCTTTCCTACTATCTATTCTCTGTTTCCTCAATTTTTCTTGTTTGGGGACAAGCAATGATTTAAGTTTGGTGTTGGATAGCTCACTGTTTTCGCTATTTCTTATTTTGCAGATGGCATCCTCCTCCAGAGCAGCAAGGAAGAGAAGAGGAAAGGCAATAGCTCATGAGGATGATGAATTTGATGCTCTGAGATTTAAATCTCTATTCCATCATAATTTCTATAACACCAATGTTGCCTCAAAGGCCATCATTCCAGGCACAAGATTCAATTTGGAAGAAGGCCAATATCCACATGTCCAACAGTAAATTGAATTGCATGGATGGAAGAGACTTAATAAGCCTAAAAAGAGAATCAGTCAGGCAATTATCCGAGAATTCTATACTAATGCTCGCATTGATCCAGACAGTGAGGACGACCCTCATTTCCACACCTTTGTAAGAGGTGTAATGGTGAATTTCAGCATGGACAGAATCAAGATAGTTATGAAATTTAAAGGGCCACTGAACACAGAAATGAGCTATAGAACACGGATGATTGAGGGCAACCAAGAACTAGACACGGTGATTAGAGATTTATGTGTTGAAGGATCCATCTGGTCATTGGGGGCTCGAAATAATCCTCTTTATCTGAAGCGCAGTGACCTAAATCCAATAGCAAGAGGTTGGCATGAATTTATCATCCACAACATCATGCCAACCACAAATCAATCAGAGGTCACACTTAACAGGGCGGTGCTCATTCATTGCATCATGTCAAGCCAAGAGGTTCGGGTTGAGAAAATCATAGTGGATGCTATGATAAACATCATCACTAAACTCCATGCAACCAAACTTCCCTTGGCTTTTCCTAATATCATTGCATGTCTCTGTGAAGAAATGGAGGTACCTTACTTAGCTTCAAGACCTGTTGAAGCCGTGCCCAAAGCAAGACCCATCACAACTGCAGTGATGGAAAATCTTAGATATCCTCCTGTTCAGCCATACTTTCAGCAAGAGCAGCCAGCTAACGCTGCTAACATGCTCCAAGGTTATGGATGGGGTCAATTACAGGAAGACATGGCAAATCTCAACAAGAATCAGACAGAATTCTATGATAACATGCTGGCCCAACAAGCTGCTTACGGGCTTCGCCTCCAAGACTTGGAGACAAGGCAAAAGATATGTGGGTGGAACAACAGCAATTTCACCAGGATGTGAGAAGCTACCAAGCACAGCAGAAGGAACAATTTCAATTGTTTCAGGAAAAGCAAGAGAAGATGCATAGAGAGCTCATGAATCACAGGAAAAACTTTTCCACTTATATGGGAAAGGTACACACTGCTCAAGAGGAGAATAAGGCCAAGCTAAATCAAATAAATCAGGTTGTGTTGAGCCATTCATTGGACTCTCAAGCAGGAAACATGTATACTCATTTAGGACTTCAGCAAGGTTTCCCAAATCTTGTTCCAATCACACCTTCAAAAATCCCTGGAGCGATCAGGAATAATTTCCGAGAAGGGAAGCCATTGTTTGAAGGGATGTTACGCCCTTGGCCACCTGAGGGATCAACATCAGCAGCAGGTCAACAAGACCCTCCGACAGTAGATGTCCCCAGAGATTAGAATGCAGATTCAGATAATGATTGAGGTGGTTTTATTCCTTCTTACTCCTTTTCCTCTATCATTGTTATCTACCTGTTCTCTCTTTTCAATTGAAAATAAATGTTGAGTACATGTGTCAGATCTACCCTTACTGAAGCTAGTTTACCAACATCAGTTAGAATCCTGTACTGTCCTCAATAAAAATAATGAATGAATCTTGGTTAATATAGTGGTGGACTAGAGAGATAGGTGATAACTATGTTGATTTTCTGAAACTTGAGAATGTTTAGTATCTAAGAAGCTTTGAAAGTAAGAAATTATTGACTTGATGACACTGTGAAATAAACTGAGTAAAGTGCTTAAATTGTGAAAAACTCTGAAGTATCAATGGCCACAAAGGGGTGAAAAAGAAAAATATACATATAAAAGATACCCAAAGGCTAAATGCTTGTGCTGAAATGTGTCGAGGAGAGGCTAGAGTTACTAGATCCGAGGGGTGCCTCAACACCTGGCAACTTGAGCCGAATGGTTCGGGATTGTCGATCGAAAGCTTATCCTAAATAGCTGCCTCAAGATAGGACAATAAGAGTAAAAAAAATCCCATCCAAAGGAGGGAACGAAAAAAAAAGAAAGAAAGAAAGAAAGAAAAAGTTAAGCACAGTGTTATCAAATCAATGGATTCTGAAGAAAACAAACCTTCTACGTTATAGACATTCGAAGCTCAAAGGAAGATGAGAATTAAAAATAGTTTGAAGCTTGAACCAAGTACCCATTTACCTAACAGGGAGATTGAACACATAATCTGGTAATTTGCTTGAGGACAAGCAAGACTTCAAGTTTGGTGTTGTGATGACTGAGCATCATTAAGGGTATTTCTCATTAGATTAATACATAATTCAGTAGATAATCAGCTTGATACTCAATATAATTTGGCAAATCTTTAATTATTCAGATAATTTGAGAATTTTGTTGATTATATGCATAAAATGAAGAAAAGAGAGCAAAGAGGTTAAAAAGCTTGAAGAGGAAATAGTAGAACAGAACAGGGTCACGTTTGGGCCACGTTCCAAACGTGACCCACCCAAGGACAAGCCTTACTTCCCTCAAGCAACAGCAAGCCACGTTTGGACCACGCCTCAACGTGGGCCAAATGTGGCTCAACAAGACCTCAACTCATCAAGCCTCAAGCACCACAAGCCACGTTTGGACCACGCCTCAACGTGGGCCAAACGTGGCTCAACAAGACCTCAACTCATCAAGCCTCAAGCACCATAAGCCACATTTGGACCACGCCTCAACGTGGGCCAAATGTGGCCCTTCCAAGGTTCCCAAGCTCAACTGACACTCATGCCGTCATGTTTGGACCACGCCTCAACGTGGGCCAAACGTGACTCAAGGAGAGCTCCCCAAGGCCCAACAAGCCCCACATGGCCACGTTTGGACCACGCCTAGACGTGGCCCATCCATGCTCACCCAAGCCTTCCCAAGCTAGCTCAAGTCACGTTTGGACCACGTTTCCAACGTGGGCCAAACGAGACTCAACAGAACCCTGGAGCATCATCAGCAGCAAGCCACGTTTGGACCAAGTTCCAGACTTGGCCAGACGTGGCCTTCCCTCAAGCCCAAGGCCTTGCCATGCCCAGAACGTGTAACCAAGTTGCAGAAGACTCTTAGAAATTTTTAGGGTTAGGTTTAGTATTAATAGCCACAGAATTGAGAAATTAGAGGACCTTAGTTAGTATATTTTTTTAGATCTGTTTTCTCTGTAAGTCACGTTTGAGTTCTTGCTCAGTGACCACTAGGATTATGAATTCTTCTAATGTTTCTTTGATGTTAGATACGACAATGCATAGCTAAGTATTCTGTGATTAAGGATGAAGGGCTCTATTTCATCCATGCACACTTGATCAATTCAATTCTTATATTTTCTTCACTGCAAGTCACATTTATTAATCAGATTCATACATACCTTCATTTTGGTTCAAGTTTATTGAGAGGTAATCTTGTTCTTTAATTGTTTGAATTTCAGTAGCTGAGAAACTCTTTAATTCAACGTGAAAATTGAATCTGTTGATCATTTAATCTTGGTTATTTAGAGATAAAGAAATTAGGGTTTTGTGAAATTAAATTTGGAAATCTAATCTAATCCCTTTATTTAATCAGTGATTTAAGAGATTGATAATTGATTGAATTAAAGGAAATTAAATCATAGAGAGATTATGATTTAATTAAATTAGGATTTTATAAATTGTGATTGCCTCTGTTTAAGAAAAGTAGAATTGAATTAGGATAGGCTGCATGGAAAATATACCTGAGTCCTTGATCCCCTTGTTATTGGATTATTCTTGTTATTGTGATTTTTGGCTTTCTGAATCATTCCACGTTACTGTCCATATCATTTGAATATTGATTGTGAACTTTTTGCATGATTTCTTCCCTGTCTTGTTAATCTTAGGAATTTCGCATGCTAGTTTCGTTAATGTGGATTCTAATTAAGTCTGTTGATCATTAAATCTATTCTAATATATTTTTATTACCAATTGTCTAATTAAAGAATTTAATTAAACTTTATTGCTCAATCTATTAATCCTTGTGGGACGATACTCTACTCATTATTTTATTACTTGATACGATGCGGTGCACTTGCCGGTGGAAGTCCGAATTCCGCAAGGATTTTTGACATCAAACATAAGTGGTTGCACACGCAACTTTGCATTTTCAGAAAGTTGCTTGTGCAACCGAGGAACAGGATCAAATTTTCATTAAATGTTTCCAAATCTCATGCATAAAACATGCAAAATCTTGTTCCCAACTCTCTTATTTTCTTAAGAAAACCAATCTTTCACAAACAACTATATACAAAACAAAAGAAAATAAGATTTGAAGGTGTTAGCATGGTGGGTTGTCTCCCACCTAGCACTTTTGTTTAGTGTCCTTAAGTTGGACATTGTTGAATGGTGGCTTCATTATTTCCATTTTGAATTATCCTTCACTAAATGAGGGTCCATATTCTTGTGATGGTGAAGGATTTTCTTGAAGATTCTCAATTTTCCCAAAAGCTTATCAAAGCTTGAACACTGCAACACCATCTTCTTTTCTGACTTGCCTTCTTCTTGCTTCTTCTTCTTCTTTTCTTTCTTCTTTTCTAGGTTCAAAGGGACTTTCTTTCTCTTCTTCTTCAATTGAGGGGGAGCAATCCTCAACCCATTTCCTATGAAAGCATCATTTTTCGGATTCTTAGATTCCTTTCTTCCCTCACTTCTCAAAAGCTTTTCTGGCTCAATCTTCTTACTACCAACTCGAAGTTGGTGAGCACCTTTCTTCCGAGGCGCTGGTGGATGAGTCACATGAAATACCTCAGTGATCTTTCCTACCGAAAGGGAGAATGTATCATCATCATATTGGAGCTAAATCTTGCAGTTTTTAGGAATGGCCTCCCTAGCAAGACTTGAGGTCTTCCTCCTTTGTCCCCTTCAGTTGGTCTGATAACATGGAAATCAGCTGGAATTTTTAACTTCCCTACCTTCACCATAACATTTTCGGCAATGCCGGCTACTAACACAATGCTAGCATCAACAATTGTAAAAACTTCCTTTGATTTCTTCAACGGACCAAGGTCTAGAGTTTCATAAATTGCGTAAGGCATGACATTACCACAAGCTCCCGGATCACACAAGCATTCAGGGATATCTACCCCTCGAATCTTACTAGTAACCAAACATGGACTGGGATCTTCGCACTTAACCGGCATCTCGGTTTCCTTTACCTCATTCCCGCGGAAAATAGTGGCTATGAAAAATGTTTTGCCCTTGGTTTCTTCTTCAACCACTTCATCATCAACCTCTTTTTCAGGTTCCTCTTCAAATTCCTCATCATCTGAATCATCAGAATCTGCCAACTCCGCCAACAGTTCATATAACCAGTCATCATCATCTTCTTCTTCCTCTTCCTCATCATTTTCATTATGAACCATGTTAATACCTCCTTTGGGATTTGGAAGAGGTTGGGATGGTAGTGGACTTGAGGTAGAAGGTTGGGATTGTGGGTTGATGGTCAGTTGATTGGTGAATTTATGAAGCAACTCGGTGATATGAGAAAGTTGGGATTCAAACCTTTTCTGAGTTTCTTTCATCTCTCTACTTTCTTGTTGATAGGCACGGAGAGTTTCTTCATAATTGGGTGGAGGAACATTTGGTGGAGGGTAGGTTTGTCTAGTATGAGGTGGTTGGTATCTTTGGTTTTATGGGTTTTGTGGTTGGTTATATGTGTATGGTTGGCAGAAGTGGGTTTGTTGCGGTTGTTGAGGTGAGTTCCATCAGTTTTGCTGATTATCATGCCACCCTTGAGGCTATGTGTAATACTGTCGGTTGTTGGGTAGAGATTGCTGGTTTTCATAGAAGTTGTGGGATGCTGCAATGGTATGGTCTTCTTGCAATTGGGGGCACTCATCTGTATAGTGTGAGTTGCATGAACATATACTGCAATGCTTGACCGGTACTTGTTGAGAGGTGTTGGCATGTTGTGTCAAAGGCTTTGGGGTTGCTGCTTGTCCTTCCTTAATTTCCTTTAACATAGCAGCTATGTCAACCAAAGACTTCGCAAGAATGGTTCATTCAGAATTAGTCACCTAGAAAAAACCTTTTGCAGCAAATGTGGCCCTTACTTTAAAGTGCTGGTTGTTGTCGGCCCCCTTTATCAATTCCCAAGCTTCTTCGGGCGTTTTATTCATCAAAGCTCCTCCCGCGGAGGCATCAACCATGGCTTTGTCAGTTGAAGTCAATCCTTCGAAAAAGTAATTTATCAGAAGGAGGTCAGAAATTGCATGATGAGGGCATGAGGTCAATAGTTTCTTAAAACGCTCATAGTACTCAAATAGCGTTTCCCCATGCAATTGAGTGATCCCAGAAATCTCCTTTCTGATGGCATTTGTTCTCGATGGCGGAAAGTACTTTTCGAGGAATCTTCTTTTAAAAACCGCCCAATCTGCAGTCACATCTCCGGACAGAGTATGGTACCAGC
>JASCZI010001364.1:0-16272 GCA_036250425.1 Stylosanthes scabra | reverse complement strand
GGTTGACGGTGATGTGGGAGTGAGGGGTGGTGAGGTAGTGAAGGTTGGGGTGGTTAGCAAATGTGAGGAAGGTTAGGGTGAATGATGGGGGGTCACAGGTATAGAGGGGGCTTGAGTGAGTTGCATAAGGTGGTGGGGTGGGTGAGGGCAAGGTGTTGATGATGATGGAGATAAAGTAAAGGAGGAGGAGGAGGTATTGGTGTGGTGATGGTATGACGATGATGATGTTGATGAAAATATGTATAGAGGGATAAAATTGGAAAAAATAACTAAACTCATTGTTGACTAGAGCAAAATTGATTGTAGGGACAAAATTGACACTTACCTCAAATGTTAGGTACAAAATTGAATCAAATTAAACGTTAGAGGTAGTTTTGAAACATTCGAAAACTTTAGGAACAAAAAATATACTTTATCCTCATACATAATATCTTAAACATATTTTAACATCCTCCTCAAACTAAAGTGTCAACTTGAGTTTGTAGCTTATTGAAAAATCAGTGAAACACATAACAAAGAACAAACTACTAAAATAATATGTAAAAGAAACTCTTGGAGACTTACGAGAATTGCGAAAACTTAGAGTGCAAATAGAAATGTGAGGACTTGAGGCAAACGAGATTGCAAGAACTTAGTAGGCAGATGTGATTATGGGATTTCGGTGTGCAGATGGAATTGCGGAACTATGGAACTCAGGACGTAGATGGAACTGCGGAACTCAGGATGCCCACAGAACTGTGGAATCTTGGGACGTAGATGAAATTGTTGGGACATGAAGTGTGAAAATGTGGTGAGATTGATGTTGCTAATGACAAATCAAGTGTAGTAAACGTATTAATCTTAATGGTACTACAACCAATAGGACATCAAGGCATTGCATTGTGGAATTACCGGAAACTGATGTAAAAAATGAAACCCGGACAAATGAAGAACAAGATGGTGGTGATTGTAGTGCTACAATCAGAGCATCAAAGGGTAATTAAATATGAGCATAATAGATTAGGGTACCATGATTCTGATACCATGTTAAAATTCATCATAGTAACTCGAAAATAAACTTGATATTCAGATTTTGTTCAAATATACAAAGAGAAGTTCCTGTTTATAGGCCGATGATATAATCTAATTATAATGATGAAATCAATCTAATGTCAAACGAAATAAACATAAAATCGTTAAGGTATACTTAGATACTATATTAATATGTAATACTCTGAATATATTCAAACAGAAAGTACATGTATTAGTATAGCAATATGCTGGGGTTGCAGTAACACTGACACGGTTTAAATTTTTCCTGAAGTCTCTTGCTTTTCCTCTTAATTCGAAGTAGCCTAACTATTTTACTTGTATTCTAGTGGTTTGATGATCTTTATTCTTTCCATATCCATGCTAGCATGGTTTTCCTTGTATCCTTGGTTTCAAAGTTTTAGAGGTGCTTTTGTGATTGGCTTTAGTTAGTAGGCATATGCTCTATTCAAACAATGGAGTGGTATTAGAGATAATTTTTAACAACTAGTTATTGTTACTTTGTTTTTCTTGTGTGCACAAAGAATTATTTAAGAAATGCAGTTCTATGGAAATTTGTATGTTTTATCAAGTTATCATAAAGGGTGTTATTCCCTTGTGACAGGCTGTTGCACACTTGTCATCTGTGGTATCTTATATGTTTAGTAGCTTTGAAGATGCTGATTGCCTGCATCCTGAAATCTTGAAGCAAGAAGCACTGTTTCCAGAACGTGATATCTCTGAGGCAAACATAGAAGGAGCTTTACCCACAAAAAATATCTCATCATTTTTCATTAATGGAACCTGCAGATTTATGTCTATGGATATCATTCTTCATAATTCTAGGAGAAGTTATAATGGAGATGGTCCTACTCCGGCGCTTAACTTTTTGACAGGAAACAAATTGGCTGTTCAAAAGTTGCCTGATTGTGGAATTTGGATTTCCGTTCAGCAGGCCTCTGTTGTAGTTTCTGGTGAAGAAGAGAAGATGGACATCTTCACTGATATATCAGAAATCATATCTTTTCTTTTCATATGCCAGAATTCTATTGAAAACAACAATGATCGAATTGTACCTGAAAAATTGCTATTGCAATCTGTGGACTGCTTACATGAAATATCTCTCTCTAGTTGCATGTTTAGTTTATGCTTGGGTCTTGTTCAAAATACCTCATTTTCAAGAAATGAGTTCAAAACACCTGGTAGCTCACATGCTAATGGTCATATATCTGACTTGGTGCAAGAAAACAATTTGACAGCCTCTGGACGGTTAATCACTCAATCCCCCCACTCAATTACAATGATGGAGTCTCCTACAATTATTGGGACGTCAGCTTCAGCAAGGCACTGGTTTCTAGTAAATGTTTCAGTAACTAATGTTGTCATAGGAAGATGCTCAACGAAGAGGGTTCTGGTTGAAGCACACCAATCGAATAAGTTTATGTGCATACTTTCTGTTGGTGGAGAGTTTCAGATAGGTTCCTGGGAGATCCAGGTAATAATTTGAGGAGCTAAATATGGCATAATAATCTCAGGCATGTACCTGTGTCTTTATATTGAGCCATCTATTGCACATTGAATCTCAAGAAGAAAATGTGTTTTAATTATGAAGCTCCCTTATGTTGATGCTAACATCTAAAGATCTAGAACTTATATCTTTTTGTACTAAATTTTAAATGTTATTGTTCAGGGTGGACTTATTGTTCTTGAAACATCATCTTTGGAAATGGCCATTGATAAGTATTCTTCGTATGTTAAATATATCAGCAATCTTACATCTGATGTGATGCAACATAATAAAGCCATCAATCAGGCAGGGCATGGTGAAGAGAGCTATGATGTTAATGATGAGAATCATCATGAGATTGTTCGCACATCTCAACAGACTGAGAGTGAATCTCCCAATTCGTTTGACTTATCATTGTCTCACTTTGCTCTTGTTTTTGCACATGAAAATGATTCAGGTAATTAATCTCTTTGTATTTCTTTCCTGCAGCTGGGAATAAAAATTTAATTTTGCAATTAATTACTGCAGGTGGTATTCGAGAAATCATACTAGAGGTTGACATCCATTTGAAATTTGAATCAGCTACTACTGAGAAGAAACTAAAAGCCGAGCTTTCTCATTTGTCTATCCTTTCTCAAATTATTCATGAGAATGTGGAACATGAAACACCAATTCCACATTTTTCCTCTGTTACACTGAAAGATTTTCCATCTCAATTTGCCTTCTCAGGGTTTCAGAATTCTGTTGAATGTCATGCTATTAGTGAGGCAAGTAGTTCAAGAGGCCCTGTTCCATTTCACCTGAGTCATAAGAATAAAATTTTGAAAGACTTAAGAGCTTCCATGTTGCTAGAGGGGCCAGCTGATGGCTCATTACACTTGTGTCTGTCTGGCATTGGTTCTGTTTCAGGTTTTGACATGACACTTTCTATATCAGAAATTCAGGTAAGTTCCTATCATTGTTGCTTTTGTTAGATTTTATTGAGTATGGATGTTAAAACTCTATTGCATTTCTTTATTGTGGCAGACAATTTTGTCAATGGCCTCTTCAGTTTCTCTGCTATCACGTCAAAATACAACAAGAACATCAGAGAGAAACCATTGGTCTACTAGCCATGACGCTGACAATAGTTTGGAAGCAATGATTCCAGATGGTACCAAGAGTCAACCTTTAAATTAGCTGTTTATAGTCATTTGTGAAATTACATTTGTAATTAGCTTTGATATTTTGTAGGGGCTGTTGTTGCTATTCAGGATATCAACCAGCACATGTATTTTACAGTTGAAGGCGAAGAAAATTCTTTCAGTATAGGTGGCGTCATTCATTATTCTCTTGCAGGAGAAAGAGCTCTTTTCAGGGTACGAAATAGGTCCAGCATATCTTGTCTAATTTTAAAAAAAGTTGTTTATTGTTTATATATTGCTGCAGATTTTGCATGTTTCTTGGCATAATAAATCCTTGAAGTTGTCTTAAAACGTAATGTTATTTACTTGAGCAAATACAATGTAATCTTAATTTTTGGGATCTAGATAAGTAGTGCTTACATGGATTAAAAATTGAAAACGGGGTGACCTGGGCATGATAGTAGATAAGCATATAAATGTTGTGGATGTCAGAAGATGTAAGAAGTCAGGAGATAGGGTCATAATACTTTAGTTTCTTGTGTAACAAGACATTTTTAAATATGTACGGCAAGCATGGTTAGAAGAAAAAAGAAGGGTGGCCTATTAAGGAAATCTCACAGAGAATTTCAGAATCTGTGAATTTGAACTGTGATGGAATAAGTTTAGATTACAGAATATTTATATTGGGGGAGCTACACTAGGGGCAGTTCAGAACAATACAGATCTCTAACCCATCAAATTGCTGTCTAATTCATTAAGTCTTTCATAGTGATTATCACTTGCATAACACAGAAATCTTAGCCACCAAAATCCCTTTGCTATTCAAGTGGTTCCGGATTTCTAGTGTTTCATTCTTGTGCTTATAATTATGCTCAGCTTGTGAATCCATTTTTGGCAAGCCTGAAGAAATCTCTCTTCCACTCACTTCTCTACATGCCTTATTCTTATTGTTCCATAACTCCATTTTGATGGAATAGCTGTGTCCCCACAGACTGCGACAACCTTTAAAGGGTTAAGAATAATGACATGACTGCTGATTTCCACTATGTGATGAATATTTGGTATTGGAAACCTATAGGATCTTGGAAATAACTAATATTTGATTACCTCTTCTAGCAATAATTTTTGGTGATTTAAGGATTCTATTTAAAATAGTCGTCTTCTTTAGTCAAGTATCAAAGAAATGATAAATCAGTAATGCCACTTTTTTTGTGTTACTGCTCAGTATGCTTTTTGTCATGTTGCGTATAAGTTGTGACTTTGATTTGAAATTTCTGTTCCATAATCAACTATTTCAAGATGATGCTGCATTAGACTTCTGTCTTAAGAGGCTCACCTTTTTGCTTGCGGTTTGCATTTTCAATGTGGTTATTTATTAAATAAAATACTTCACATTGGCCGAGATTTTCCTGTAATCTGAATTCTCTCTTGATGGGAAAAATTGACTGTTCTTTTTCCTTGTGTCATCTGTATATGTAGCAATGTAATTATGAAAGCTATGATGCAGGTGAAACACCTGATCCAAAGGAGATGGAAGTCTACAGTTATGTGGTTTTCCTTGATATCATTGTTTGCAAAGAATGATATGGGTGTACCTTTGAGATTGAATTCTAATCCAGGATCATGTTTTGTTGACATCTCTTGTCCCAATGATGGAAGTTGTGCACTTTGGAGAGTTTATCCTCCTGAGGGTGGAAGTTATGAAGGAGTTACTGATTGGGAGGCTTGTAATCAATCAATAAAGAGAAGCTGCTGCCTTGTAAACAAAAAGAACAACTGTGCTATTGCTTTTGTTGATGGTGCTCCCGAGTTTGTCATGAAACCTGGAAACCCAATCAAGCTTAAAATTTTTCATGATCTTTCAGTTGGTTATGATGCTACAGATACCGTTAGGTACCCTAGAATGGCCCCACAAAGTCGTCGACAGACTGATGAAGAAAGTATTTCGTTGCAGGGGGGAACACTTCCTCGTATTGATATTAACATTGAGAAAATAACTCTGCATATTGTTCATGAATTTTCAGATACAGAAGATCTTTTCCCTCTTATATGCTTGTTTATCAACAATACACAAATTATTGTACAAAAGTTAGCTACAAAATCCCGGGTCATAGGCTCCTCAACTGCTGGTGTTCAGTATTATGATGCTCTGAGAAATCTATGGTTAGTAAAAATGTAAATTAGAATTGAAAACAACCCGTTTGCCACTCTTTTTTATTTCCCCCATATCCTGGTGATCCTACCTCCCACATTTCAAAAGAATATTGTTTGTTTTGGTTAAAAAAATATTTCTTTTCTTGTTAATTATAGGGGAGAACTTCTCCATCCTGTTGGAATCTGTATGTTTTACCGATCTAATCTTCAAACCCCGCTTCCGGAATATGCATCTCATACAGTTCCTGCACATTTCTTCTTTCGGGCTACAAAGGTTGTTAAGAGTTTTAATGGATTTGATGGTTCTTTATTTTCATATGAAAATGATATCATTATATCTGAAATTTCTTGATCATCTGGCCAGTTGGACATATCGCTAAGTGAAAATTCATTGGATGTTCTTCTCTTCATGATTGGGAAACTAAATCTGTCTGGTCCATATATGGTGCAAAGCTCCATGATTCTGGCTAACTGCTGTAAGGTGACCTCTACTTGATTTTTACCTTTAGATGAAACAAATTGACTTAGTTTATCTTCTTTCTCTCAGTTTGCATCATTAAGCTTAACCACCGTTTTTTGGTTTGAGACTATCTTCATCTGTTATGTTAAATATATTAGTTTATTTTCTTTATCATAATTTCTTATTTATTATGTCAAATATGTCAGTTTCATAAGCACAACCAAAATATTTGTTGTGATTGATCTCAATTTGATCAACCCATAACCATACATTTTGATACATGGCAGGTGGAGAATCAGTCAGGATTAAATCTTCTCTTTCACTTCAAGAATGAAACAGTATCAATACCTAGAAAACAGTCTGCCTCAATTTCATTAAGGTATGTAGTAGTTTTATTTTCATTTTTTATTTTATTCTCTTTATATTAAAGTAAGAATACTTGTTATTAAGATGGAGAAAAGAACAATACTGGAAGATGGAATGATAAGGAAGATGGGATGATAAGTGATCCTCTATATAAGAGCAAACATTTGAGCATGACTTGACTCATATAAGTTGTTTCTACTATATATAATGTGGATTGGGAGGGGGTGGTGATAATTTTTTTTTTCTTCCTAAAATGCCTTTCTTCACACACACACACACATCCATTTAAATTGGATATTGCTATTTTTAGAATTTGAACTCAAGACCTCTTAATTATAGTCTAAAGTACTTGCTATCTTCACTAATCTTACATTTATTATTGTCATAGACTTAATATATAAAAAGTGGATTAATAGGCACTTGGGTATTAGTACATTAGTTAATATAATCAATATAATATTTATAGGGGGCAATGAAACCTTTAACGACGAATATGTGGCCATGCTATGTCACAGGAGGCATTCTGATTTCAGAAGTGAAGACTCCGATGCTGCAACTTCTGTTTCTATTCAACTTGCTGATTTTGGTTCATTTGCAACTTCTAAAATTCCCCTCTTACTTTCACAAACACAGATAGCATGGAGAACACAGATTAGATCAATTGAAGGTCTTTTTACTCAGCTGTATGATAATTATCTAAAATAATTGTTAGATATAAAATTGAGTAACAGTTCTTGTTTCCTATTTTATATCCTCCAGAGTATCAACTATAATCATTAAATCATTAATGACTTGCAATATCAGGGTTTATTACTTGCAATATTAGGTATTAATCATTCATGATGCTGCATCATCTTTAATCATTAATGACATACTAACATCATATCAAGAAAGAGCATGTGTAAAAAACAGTAATTTTTTCATAGAAGAATGCTACATGACGAACAAAATTTATTTATCATTTTTGTTCAACACTCAAAACACTATATACTAAATTTTGAACCCTAAACTCTAATCCCTAAATCCTAATAAAATAAAAATAAGGTATTGACCCAAGACTGTTGGCTAATATTGATAAAAAAAAGTGTTGATCCCCTAACATTTTTCTTTTTCATATGCAGTTCTGCATAGCTAGAAATTGTGGTTAGGGATGTTGAATATTCTGTATATTTGTGGTTGATTTATTGAAGGTTTGCATGGATATATATATATATATATATATATCATGGAAAGCTGTCTTTGCACTCTGATAAATTTTTGAACAGGTTCACGAACTTTCCCTGGGCCAATGATTGTGATTAAGATTTCTAGAAATGCAGAGGTATGGTCAGTCCATTTTTTTCTGGCTAAAACTTGTGTTTTTCAAATTTGAATTTTGGCTAACATAACCTTTTAAATAATATACAAAATTAATTAATAACTTCTAGGTCTTTTCCTACTTGGTGGGTTATAGCTATGAATCAAACAATATGTTATCGTGAATTTTATCTATTGGTAAACAATTTAAGTCTAAATCCTTTTTCTCCCTTAGTTTTCTTAGGCTTCCCTAGTAGAGTAAAAATAGTCTAAGCACAAGCTACAGTGCAGTACTAGTAGTATAGTTACTCATTTAGAGGATCTCTCCTCTCTGCGACAGTTGGGTAGTAGTATAGCAACTGCATGTTGCTACCTGACCCTAGAATTACCATACTACCCTTCTGTATCTTGCAACAAGGCATCCAATACTCTTGTAGTCATTCTTTAAATCACAATAATTCAGATTTAAGGTTCTCTCTCTCTCATGTCTGCAAGTTTAATGCACTCTTTACCTCTAGCTGTAGGACTTCCCTCCTTCTGATAAAGATAAATAACAGAAAGGCTCTCAAACTGGATTACATCAAACTGAGTAATAAATACTAATATAACGGTATTAGAATATACAATTTCCCTCGATACATGATTTTGACATTCTGGTTATGTTAAGAACAAGTTCTAACAGATTTTACGACGAACAGCCAGGATTTACCCTTGGTCTCTTACTGATTGACACAATTTATTTCGTTTAGGTGATTTTTGTTACTTACATCTCTAAACATTGACCGTGTCTATTTATATTTTTATAGGTTGGTTTGTCTGTTGTGGTTTCCCCGTTGATTAGAATACACAATGAAACTGGATTTCCTTTGGAACTTCGGTTCCAACGAGCTGAACCACAGGGAGATGAGGTTGCATCTGTGGTGTTAGAACCAGGGGCTTATATTGATGATTCCATGGCAATGTTCGATGCCATAAACTTCTCTGATGGAGTAAAGAAGGCTTTAATGTCTTTAAGTATTGGTATTTACTTTTATCCATAGTACATTATTTATCTTCTCTCGCATTATATACTAGCCATGTGAAACCATCATACTTAGAATTTCTAGTCTTAGCTCAGAAATTTTTCTACCACTATGTTTATAAATTGCCTTTTGCTATGCAAAATATGAATATGATTGTCTTAGTGCTTCTTATATGTGTCTCTTTTGTCTTGTTGATTATATTTCATTTTCTCTCTCTATTTTTCATACTTTTGTCAGTTAGCTCAGCATGTTGGTTTATAGACATTTATTTGGAGCATGTTGGATTAAGTTCCTTTATAAATTATTACATCAAAAAAACAATAGTAGGACACCCTGTACAGGCCTAGAATGAAGGCCTTGGAGCTAGAAAGATATGAAATAAAAGAGTGATAGAATGTATAATAGGTTCCCTGCAGAGGATCTAGCTCTTTCCACTTGCTGTGTTTATTGTTGCAACTGCCCTATGTTGTGCTGGTATATGCTTTTTACCTAGGTACCTGTCCAGTACATACCTGATAAGGGTATACGTTGGGTATATTCAGATACACACCTAACAAAAAATATTTTTTGTTTTACATGAAAGTACGTTTTGGGTACGGGTTGATACTTTTTTAGTTCAAAATTACTTTGTTTTGAGTAATTTTTTTAGTCCAAAACTATTTAAATGTGAAGGTTAAGACATCAGGTTGAAAAAATGTTTACTTTTTAATTTAAGATCAATTAAATTTGACATAAAACATACTTTATTAGTTGAAATTACCATTTATCCATTTTCTCCCTAAAATTTTCATACCCCCCTTATTCATGCAACTTAGCAACTGCCTAAAGATAGGTTTGCCATTATACATCTGTATTTCATGCTCATCAAGCTATTCAAACCCATCGCTATATAGACAAGGTTTGCCCAGTTTTCTGTCCACCCAATAACAAGGGACAGTAGAGATAGGGACAAATATATAACCTTTTTGTCTTATATTTATGTCAGTGTCTTTGTATTTCTAAAATTCTCTCTCAGAATCTCTGTTATCAACAAATTGAGAGGAATACAAAGTTTGATTTAAGCAATAGTATATGGAGCTTAGTTATTCAAAATAGATATAAGTTTGAACAAGAGGTTCTCCCCAAAGTTTAACTGGTTAGATTATGACACCTAAATGACTTAATGATACGTGTAAGATGCCCCTCCATGCAAGAACCTATTGGGCTGTAAGATTAATCAATGCATATGGACTGATTCTTCTGAAAGCTTAGGCTATTAGATAAACGGTAATACTACATGTACCACTGCACACTTCCATACATCCCATTTACAATACGGAAAATGTAAACATTAGCACAGAAAAATTCACAAAACACATAGATACAACATATGATAGCATAGAAACAGTTACGTAACACAGAAATAGTGTACCTCTACACATAAATGAAAATAGAAGAAGAAGACAAGGGGTGTATGGAGGTGTACAATGGTACACGTAGATTAATTCTTAGATAAAATACCATTAATGGTGTTATATGTTGCATATTCCTTGATGCAAGCATTTGTTGAAACGATATTCCAAGGTATGGTTACAATATTACCATTAATTGTATGCTTTATTCCCTCTCTCGTTACTCTTCCTTCATTGCGCTCCTTAGCATGGATAATCCAATTAGCTTCACATTGTTTAGTCACAGTCTATCTTCTGATTTATATGGGACCTCCCGTAGTAATGCAAAGTGCTTTAGATGTCTAATACTGGCCACTGGCCATGAGTGGGTGAGTTAGGTCTTGTGTTGCTTAAAGATATGCTCTGAATAACTGCAATTGAAGCTTCAGATATCCTTCCTTCTTGAGATAGCTAGGCATGCACTCTCAGGACATCTTATGTCCTCCTTTTCAATATCCCTGTATCATATACACTAGTTATAGGGGATCTGTACTATGCTAACCTCAGAAAGAGGGAAGAATTGCATGAAATAGAAACAACCTGAAAATGAAGAACATGATGAAAGGGTTTTTGGCAATTTAAATTAAAGGCACATTTGAGTTGCAAGGAACAATTAAATTTTTGTTTGAGATGAGCAAATTAAGTGTGTTAAGAGACAGAGAATATAATGAATCTATTTGAATTTATTTGATGGGGGTATTGTTGACTATGTGTCAAGAACTCTCTTTCTATGAGAGAATTGTAGAGCCTTAGGTTCGGTTTGGTGATGCTGAGGAGCCACAACATCATCGTTTGGTAAAACATCTTAAAATTAGCTCTTAATAATCAGGAGCCACACATATAGTGTTTGGTAAATGTATTTGACAATTGCTCTCAAAGTATAAAATTACTAGAATAGACCTTTTGTTAGTATGCCCTGTATTAATGTAAAATTGAATTTAATTAATTGAGGATAAAATTGGTTTTTTATTAAAATATAAGGTTAATTAGTTAATTTACTTTTTGAGGAGACAGAGCCAGCTTTGAAAAGCTACTATTGTTGGCTCACAAAAGCATTCTTGGCTCTCAAGAGCTAGGAGCAGAAGCTCCTTAACTTTTTGAGTTATCAAGCACAAAGAGATGGCTTCTGCATTTTGAGAACAGGAGTACTTATTCTCTGCCTATTTACCTCACTGCCTTCTTGTCAACTCCCTCACTACTTTTCCCACCTAAACTCCAAACCAGTAACTTCCCTGAACAGAATTAGTTGCTGCCAGCCTGCCTTCAGGCTACAGGCTCTCCCCTTTGGCCTTTCTTCCTTTTCCTGCTTTAATCACAGTAAGGAGGAAACAGGTTAAGGGTCCTTTCTTGGCTTTTTTAGATATTATATATACAAACCATTTGTATGCATTAGCCCAATAGATTAAACTTTTGGAATAGATAGTTCTTGACATGGTATCAAAGCATTTATGATCAAAGGTTTATAATTCAATTTTTCTTGTCTCTTTTCCAAACAACATCTGAATTTTAGCTTAAGGTGGACCACCCCTCATGAGTTGATTTTTTAAATCATAATTTTCAGGTAACTTCTTATTGTCATTTAGACCCAGAATGACTGAGGAACTCGAAAAATTTGAACGCTCTCTTTCTTTAGAGTGGTCAACATATGTTAAAGGTGGAAAAGCTGTTCGTTTATCTGGAATATTTGAAAAGTTAAACTACAGAGTTCGCAAGGCATTATTTTCAAAATCAGACAAGTGTTCCTTCAGCACAGCACAATGCATCCTCATGTCTGAAGGTGAAAGAGTTGCCAATATGCATTTTCTCATTCAGACTCTTTCTAGAGATATTCCTATTGCATCACCTGAAAAGTCTGCATCTCTGTTAAAGAGAGAAACTCTGCCAGTTTCATTGCAAGAACAGAAGGAAATATATCTCCTTCCCACTGTGCGAATGACCAACTTGTTGCACTCTGAAATAGATGTCGTTTTAAGTGATACAGGTAAAGAAGTGCATGCTTTTGGGGGTTGTATTTCATTTAACCTCAATTAACTTTCAATTTTTGTTGTGCTGAAGATCAGTTAAGCCCTGTTGGATATGGCAATATTGGAAAGCAGGCGACAATAGCATATCGTTCAACAGCTGTCTTTTATGCCAACCCAGATGTTATATACTTCACTGTAACTTTAACTGGTTCCAATTCAAGTTCCAAGCTGCTAAATACTGGGGAATGTGTAAAGAAGTTACTAAAGAAGAACAGAGATGTCCAACATGTAGATCTGAATTTGGACTTTGAAGGAGGAAAGTTTTCTGCAACCTTGAGACTGTTCCGTGGGAACAAGGGCATGCTGGAGGTTGTCGTTGTAGCATTTGTCTTCATTAACATTGAGTAGAACTAATATTTGATGTGGTACACATTAATAGTGATTTTCTGTTTTACATGTTCATACAGTTAATCTTATTGTGCATCTGTGGAGGTTGTTGTAGGTTGTAGTTTTCACATCCTATTCCATGAAGAATAATACAGACTTTGAAATTTATGTTCTTGCCACCAAAAAGTGGCCTCTATCCAGGTGAGTCCTACATTTTTAGACTACTATGAGGCCAACGTATACATTCTTGACAATTGACATAATTGTTTTGCTCTCCATATGCAGAATTGAATTAGACAATTTGAAATCTCACTTTCCTTCAGAGTTAGGCTTATGTTTAACTCCAAGATCAACTAGATCCTGGTTCTTAAAGTAAGATGGGTTATTTTCCATCAGTCTTTTGTTTTAATATCTGAATTTTGTATTTTAATGAATTTTGTCTAGATTTTCTTGTTATTTTTCTTTATTTTATATTGACTTATATTTCTCTGTTGTCCAGATCCAAAAGTGTGCAGCTGAAATTGCTGGAGGACAATACAGCTGAGGCACTGCTAGACTTGGATTCACTATCTGGCCTTACAGAAATAAGCTTCAAGAAAGAAGAAGGATCTGGTGTCAAATCTGTAACAAAGCTTGGTATGTCTATAGGTCCTTCAGGAGAATTTTGTGTGCCATCACAAATGGTGACAATGGTTCCACGGTATGTTATTTGTAATGAATCAGAAGCATGTATCTCTGTTCGTCAATGCTATTTTCAGGTGCGCTCTTAATTCATTCCCGATAAAGAGATTTTGTTTTTCTTTTGTAATATGTTATAACAATTCAGCTGTCTGTGAAGGATGAGATGGCAGGTGCAATCTCCATTGAAAGCAAACAGCGAATGCCACTACAGCTGAAGGAAGGGTTTAGCAAGACAAGAGAGTTCAGTGTATTTGAGCATTTTATAAGAAAGCACCGACGCCCCAGTGACAATTCTTTGTTATATATTCAGATTCAAACAAATGAACCGGGATTGGGATGGTCAGGTCCAGTGTGCATAGCGTCACTAGGACTTTTTTTCCTGAAATTCAGAAAACAAACAAAGGAAGTTGGAATATCAGATAGCAAAATGACAGAATTTGCAGCTGTTCATGTTGTTGAAGAAAGTTCTACTCTTATTTTGAGTTTCTATAAGCCTCCCAATTTAAGTCTGCCTTATCGAATTGAGAATTCTCTGCATAATCTATCAATAACTTACTACCAAAAGGTATAATTCTATATTTTTATGAATTTTTCATTTTTAGTTGGTCCTTCACTGATTTTTGACTCACTGCCCTCACATTATTGGATAAATTTTCAGGGTTTGTTAGAGCCAGAGGTTCTTGGACCGGCATCAAGTGCAGATTATGCCTGGGATGATCTAACTCTCCCACATAGACTGGTTGTTCGCATCAATGGTGCTCATTTAATCTTTTATTACTCCTTCCTTCAACTTTTTTTCAATATCCATAATGCCTGACGGTGCCATTTCTGTGGATCTTAGCAAAAGATTAGCAATTTAAGGAGAACGGTTGCTGTCTGAGTTAAGTGAATTGAGTAGACTAATCACTATTAGCATTACTAGCCATTCAATAGTTTAAGTTTCTAAGTTGAATTCTTGCCAGACTTACCTAATCTGTCCCTGTCTGTGACCCCACTTTTTTACTTGAGACACTTTCGGTGGTTTCAATGACACTATGGATGATGGGCTTCTTATTTTGATTCATGCTTATCTGGTTTTACATATCAGAAGAAAGAAATATAAACACTATGATTTCAATGTTAAGTATATTTAGTATTAGCTGTTCGACCCTCCCTTGTTTTAGTGTGTAGGTGAATTTGAAGTCCGAAGCAGGCTAGCAGTACTGCAGTGAGCAGTGTATATTAAATCTGATAGCATACCTGAATGTTGATTTGTCCTGTAGGTAGCCTACAATTACAGGAGATTAAATTGGACAAGGTGCGAGCATGGAAACCATTTTACAAACATGGTAAACAAACAGCATTGTCTACACATTTGCTTTTAGACAAAAGGTCAGGTGATCATGCTGTGGAGATGGAAAAAGTGGGGTATGAAATTTATGCGGAAGGACCAACCAGGGTTTTGCGAATTTGTGAGATCTCTAATAGTTTCAAGAGAGATAATGTTCTCAATTTGTGTGCAAAAGTTCAAGTTAGAGTTTCTCAGTTTGCAGTTAACCTACTTGAACATGTGAAACAGGTATTGTTGCTTTTGTGCAGTGGTTGTGTTCATCAATGTTTGATAACCATCCATTTTGCCGTGGCATCATTTTTATAATTTAAGGATGCTTAAATTAGTCTTTTGTGAAATCTAATAAAACTTCTTAAGTTTTTTGTAACTGAAACATAAATTGTTACCTGTTGATCATTTAGGTAGAGGTATATGGATAGCTTTTATATGTAGCACACACTTTCATGCAAGTCCCAAGTGCAGACAATGCTTAGACTCACCGTACCTTGTATTAAAATTGACATTCATCTAGAATTAAAGGGTGCAATAGGGATTAAACTGTAGGTCACTTGTACCATATTATAAATCGCTTAGAACTTGAGCTTTTTCATAGAGGCTTATGTCTAACTACTTGCTAGTTGCTACTGATATATTTAAGTTACTCTGGCTAGGAGGGAGATGAGAATGAGCTGCAAGATTTTGCACCGTTTGCAATAATGAAGCTTGCGAATCTGCACATGTTCATGGTGTCTAATAATGACCAGGTGTATAATCAGTTTAGCGTACAGGTATTATGATTCATGATAATTAACTCGACTACATGTCTGATGATGTATATGCTCTTTATTGTACAATATTTATATTTCTTCTTTTTCCTCCCTGTTTTTCACACCAAGTCTGTGGAAAATTTTTTAGAACTATGTTGATTATATCTTGTAATTGATTGGCCTAGGACATGAATTTTGAGCTTAAGTGGAATGGAGCTCCTTTTGCATCAATGCTTCGCAGACATCACGTAGATTACAGTGGGTCAAGTGATAGTGTGCTGAAGACTGTTTTTATTCTACTTAACTCTAGTTCCAATCTTAAGCAATTTAGATACTCATCAATATTTCTTCAGGTAAAAAGTTGGAATGGCTCTATCTCTTTGGTTCTTTTTTGTTTTTTTGGTAATAGAAGAGAATGCTATTCAATAATGGAGAGTAAATTTAACATCTGAAATTCATATGTTAATTGGTCATACTCATCAATTTGACATTTTGGATTGTGTAGCCAATTGATTTGAATCTTGATGAAGAGACATTGATGAAAATTGCATCATTTTGGAGAACATCTCTTAGCGACTCAGAGAGTCAAAGGTTTTACTTTGATCATTTTGAAATCCATCCAATAAAGGTTTCCTTCTTCAGTAACATTTTTCATTCAGTTTGAATACTTCCCCTTAATTACTATTCAATGCTGATAGTTGTATGGAATAGTTTGAGAAATGTGATAGTTTTATTATTGATGAAGGAGAGAGTACAAGGTTTTGTGATAGTTGAATGTTTAACTCTAGTTAATTACA
>JASCZI010001363.1:0-15455 GCA_036250425.1 Stylosanthes scabra | reverse complement strand
CACTTCATCCTTAGTCTTCATCGTATACACCCAAACTCGTCTGGAGAAATCATCAATGAAAGTGATAAAATAGTGCCGTCCTTCAAGAGACGGTGACTTTGAAGGTTTCCACACATCAAAATGCACATAATCCAGAATACCCCGAGTATTATGAATAGCAGTGCCAAATCTCACTTTCTTCTTCTTCTTCTCCATCATGCAATGCTCGCAAAACTTTAACTTACAGGCTTTCAAATTTTTAAGCAATCCCTGTTTAGCTAGAGTTTGCAAGGATTTTTCACCAACATGTCCCAAACGCCTATGATAATATATTTTAGAAGTTACAATAAATATATTAATAATCTTATATTTTAAAAATAAAAATTTCATGAAGTGTTAATACATAAGTGTATTTAACAAATTAGACAACAATTTAATTTTCATAAATTGGCTTTCAATTTACTTATTTATTATTATTATTATTATTATTATTATTATTATTATTATTAGTTGTTGTAATAGTAACTGTAGTAATTTATTGTACAGGGAAAAAAATTAGTAATAGTAGTATGTTAGTGGTTTATTATTATTATTATTATTATTATTATTATTATTATTATTTATGTATACAAGTATATTTTAAATGTCAAAATTAATGTGCTTATATATTTATGAGAAAAATTTATTATCTTATTAATTGTTCTGTGATTTTATATAGATCATTTATTATATAATTATTTTTTAAATAAAATATTAAGGACCATCAAAACTCCAAATACTTTGATAACTTTAAAATTTTTAAAGGACCATTAGTTAACGGAACTTGCAAAATCTGACTTTGACTGTCAACAAGGATAAGGTATTTCTTTGAAAGTTACATATGCAAATTTATTTTTTGGCTAATACATCTTGTAATAATGGTCTCAAAGTCTCATTCCAAAAACAAGGAGAGAATAATTACAAAGAAAGTCAGAGTGAAGATTGAAACTTCATATTGTTAGTGATTAAGTATATTAGTTTGAGCACGCCACAGCTACTTGAAGTGTGAACTGAATAACTGAACTGTTAACTAACTAATTCTAGTAAACAAAGTCTGATTAAAGAGATCAGGTAACGTCTCTGTTTGTGACTCTTGTTTTGCAGGTACTAGATCTCCTCATTTGTTCATTATTAACAAAGAACTCTTTGACAACTTTCTTCACTTCACAGTTACACTCTATGCAATCATCGCTCCCTATTTTTCAACCTGCATTACATTCTTTTACTGTCTGTGAGGACAATGATGTTGAACAAATTTATGTGAAGCTGATACGGAAAAAGTCAAATGGAAAGATACTGTTTGCTGAAGGAGGAGAAGATTTTGCGAATTTCATTTTTGGTTTCCTTGCCCTCCCTTTAGGAGGTGTGTTACATATGTTAAAAGGAAATTCTGGTGTGGGAAGTCTTGATGAATTGTACATGGGCGCTGTCAATTTAGATCAAAATTATTTTGTTTGGAAGACGAAAGTGAAGAAAATGGTAGTTGCTCCTGAAATTGCTCCTCATTTCACAACTAAGTACCACTTGTTACCTATATCTGAATCACCTGTTCCAAAATACTATTTTCATGAAGCATGTGGTATAGATGACTTAGTTGACATAGTCACAACATATCATTGTACAGACGATGTCAAACGTCAAAAGTGCAAACCCCTGGACTTTATTGATCCCAAATTTCCTTATGAAGATGGATTCGTAAGGGGACCGATGTTGTACACGGTGATGGATGGTTTGTCCGTCAAAGCAATGTCATCTAATTCAGCTATGTCTATGCTTGAAGGTGTGTTTGACACACCCCTCAGTGACTTGGAAGAAGTGGAGGCTAGCATTGGCATCATGGAGGTAAGAAACATTTGCCTAAGTTACCGGCAAGTACTTGATATTTCATTCTATCTGAATTTTAATGCCTTGCTAGACTTATTTGTAAAAAGGATCAATTTTGTAGTTGTAATTTTGCATTGTTACAGGGACTCAATATATTGAAAGCTTCTTTGACGACGGGAGCAGCTTTAACTAATGGTTTCTTCCACTTGTTCTCATCTCAGGAGGAGCAAGAAGATGAGAATAGTATTTCGAACTTTGGAATCAAGTAGTTAGTTGATATTTTGAATTTCTAGGTGATAATCTCATATGCTGGATTGTGTTTTAGTAGTTTAGCTATTTTTTTTATATCATGCGCTTTGTTGGCGACTCTTATATTATAAGAAATTCTGGATGGTGTTAAAATATGCATTTTAATCCTGAGTTTATTGATGTGGCTATCCTTTCTCCTTAGTATCACTTTTCCTTTGAAAATTGAAATACTTGTTCATATTCTTTTGCTATTATCATATTTTCATTTTCTTCTGAGTAATGATGGAATTTTTCTTTAACTGAAAATAAAAATGTAATGTGATATTTCTCCAGGATAATCATTTGATTTCAACACATCAAATTAGTCCTTCTTATATAGACATGATGGAATTGCCTCCTCCTCCTTCTTCTTTCCGTCCAGAAATACTAATAGTCAAGTCCTAGGATACATATGCCTGTATAGAGTAAACATTCAATTTGATCCTCAACGGTTTTAATTTGGATGCCGCCAACTCTAGTGATTTGGAAATTTCAATTGGTTATTAATCATTTAAAAAATTGGATATATAGGTCCTTGAAATTGATTTGCCAACTCTAAATCATGAATTCTAAATTGATTTGTCTACCTGTTCTTGTGATTCAGAGCCGAGTTCGTGCTACTCTTCTTTTTGTTTTCTTATTTGGGTTTGTTTCTCACTAAAAAAAAAAAACATGAACAAGAAAAGAAAAGAAAATGACTTTGTTTTCTTATTTTGGTTTGTTTCTCACTTTAAAAAAAATGAACAAAGAAAAGAAAATGAGAAGAAAACGTGAAACCAACATGAAACGAAGATAAACAAATAAGATTATACTAAACAAATAGAGAAGGATAATTTTCAACAAAGTAAAGACATTCGCAAGTAACTTTTTTTCTTTTTTTTTTTTTTTTAACAAAAGGAAAAAGGATTCAAGTTGAATCAACAATAAATCAAATCATGAAACAAGGTCCTAATTATTAATTAGTAATGTCCCGTTTGGATTTGAGAATAGGATAAGGTAGAACATGATGTAAAAGATAGAAGAATAATTTTATTTGCACGCCAAAATCGGCCACTATATAAAATACAGTATATATACACAATTTTTGTGGACAACTAAATACATTCTTCACGCGCGCCAACCTCATTTTTCAATTACATTTTGGCTTTCTCCTTTTTCATATTATATTCTACGTGGAGTTACAACAATGAATTACATTTGTGCATATAAACCTTATAATTCATTAAAAAAAAATGAAGTTGCAAAATAGTATATGGGTAATTTTTGTAGAAAGATGCAAATTACAATGATGATATTTATATGAGATTGCATTGATTAATTACTTGTTTAAAAAGTTAAATATTTTTGAGAATTTTCTTTTGCAGATTTATTTTATTTTTTCATTTTTTTTATCATTACTTTTTAATTGATGATATGTAATTAAATTATAATGAAACACACTCTAAATCATAATATAAAATTCAATCATAATCAAATACGTATATAGTAATAATCAAACTCAATAATCGAAATGAAATCTTAATGTTATAATTAAATTATAATCAAATAACCTTCAAATTATAATATAAAATCTTATTATAATTAAGCGCATTCAAGATAACAATAGAATTCAATAATCTAAATCATAGTTCAATGCTATATTCATATCATAATCAAATACGTTATGAATTATAATATAAAATTCAATAATAATCAAACGCGCGTAATAACTAACTCAATAATCGAAATAAATGTTCAACGCTATATTTAGATTATAATCAAACACACTACAAATCATAATACAAAATTTGATTATAATCAAATGCATTTAAAGTGATAATCAAATTCAATAATCTAAATAAAAAATTAAACTCATGCTATAATAAAATTATAATTAGACACTGATTTGGATAAAAATGTATAAAAAAAAAGAAGTACATTAATTTGGAAGTTAAAAAATGAAAAGTGAAACATTTTTATTGTTATCAACCACTGAACTGATCTTACTTTATTCTTCTCAGCAATACACATCTACAAAACTAAAATAAGTTAAAGATCAAATTTTTATGCGCAGTTCAAAATCTTCATGCACCAAAACCTAAGCAAGAATCATCTTCTAAGAAAATGATAGATTCAGCAAGATACATAATTAAACAACTATACCAACAACAAAAACCTTCAATAATACTCTTCGTCAAAAACAGTGGATATTCTTCTTCAACTGCTTCAACAACTATGTCATCTTTATTTTTCCACCTTGCCATAGTGGAACTCAAGAAGCAAATCCTAACTTCCCTCTCCAAGATATCATATGACGACAATTACTTAGTTTTGGGGAAGAGCTTCCAAAGACAAAACTCCAAAACAAAGAGAATGAAGAGCGCGTGCTATGTGAGAGTGGAGTTGATTTTTTTAATTTTTTAATTGTTGTATTTGTATACGTATAAAATACAAAATTTAGTGGTTGATTTTAATGTACATCTAGTATACCTCAAGATAGATTTACAAAATTTAGTGTTTTTTATTTTATTTGATAATAAATAGAATATAAAATAGAACAAATAATAAAAAAACTGATATATCTTCATGTTTTTCTTTACATAGAATTTAAATAGAAAAATATAATAGTAAATAATGTACAATAATTCTATACAATCAAACATTTTAACAAACCAAGTTCAAACCAAGCTATTTTCTTGACGCGCCGAAAACTGCAACCATGCGTTCCTTTCTTCCTCGTTCTTCTTCTTAGTTTCATCATTCTTCTTCTTCCTTCAGCTCCTTCCGACTTCGAGGACGGCAGCAGCGGCAACGGCAGCGGCAACGGCAGTAGCGGCATCAAAGATGCAGCAACAGAGAAGAAGGAGGAGGAAGAGGAGAAACGCAAACAAAAAAAATGAAGAAAATAGAGTATTCAAGTCCTGAGAGAGTACGTTAGAGTACTCAAAGATAGGCGCCCTAGGCATGAAGATGCTTTTGATTTTCATAAAAATCCGGTTTTTTTTTTTTAAATTCGTTTTTGTTTTTTATGAATATCCGGTTTTGTTTTCTTAATGAAAATCCACTTTGTTTTTTTTCTTCGAAATCCGATTTTGTTCATGAAAATTTGTTTTTTATGAATATCCACTCTGTTTTATATGTAAATCCGATTCTGTTTTATATGAAAATTTGTTTCTATATTTCATAAAAATCCAATTTAGTTTTTCATTAACAACAGCAACAACCTCACAGTGGAGGAGGATGAGAAGTAGGAAAAAGAAGAGATAATAAAAGAAGAGGAGGAAGAAGAAGATTATGAAGACGGTAGTGGTAGCGACGACAACGATGACGATGGCGGCGGCATCAACGACAACGACGAAGGCAATGCAGGAAGAAGAAGGAGGAGGAGTTGCAGAAAAACGGGAAAGAAGAAGCGCGTATTTTTGCGATTTCAAATTTTGGGAGAGTAAATTTTCGAGTTACATGCATGTGTCCAGGTGATAATGGGGAAAAATTACTTGGTGGGAATTTGGATGGTTAAATAGGTGTATGTGTAGCATTATTAAATAATGTAATTATGAAAGATTAATGATAAGAACAATAGCGAAACAATAAGTTGTAGCTCTCCCACTATAGTTAGTTGCGTTTGGAAAAAAAAAACTGAAATTGAGAGATTGATTAAATTAAAGCAACACACCAATATGCAGATCACATGATTTTCTATGAAATAAGATAATATATTGCACATGACATTTTTTAACTTGTCAAATTAATTTATACTAAGTCACAAAAAAATTAATTTATACTAATTTTTTCATCGAGGAAGTTTGAGAAGAAATCTGTTTACACTCGAAATAATTTTTGTTTATGTCATCCGATTAGCAAATACATATACACAATAATGGGCACATGGTTAAATACTTAGGCAACTAAGATTTGAATTAGCACAATGTTCACTATTATTGATTAATATACGATGGGTACGATGCAATTAACAAAGCAAGCATAGTTAATTGGAACAGGAAAAAAAAATGAACGGTGAATTTAAATAACTAAGAGGCTTATGGAATCAGCAACAGAGTTAAGCAAACAACTCAAAGTTATTTAAAAATTACATATGCACATCTATTTTGTTCAACAAAGTTATTTATTCTATATCAAATAGAAGATCAATGTCAAATAAAAATTTATTTCAATATTATTTTTATGCTAGTTGACAACGAAATAATTTTCTATTTAGTATAAAAATAAATTACTTAGTTGATTAAAATAGGTGTATAAATAGCATTGTCGATTTGGTGCAGAGCAGAAATAGCGTCTTGACTGATTTGGTGGCAGTGGTGCCAGAGACTAAAAGAAGAACAGATGATGCTAGAGAGAAGAAGACAATGAATTGATCACAACGACGACGACAATGAACTAGAAACAGCTTCGCAATTGGTTTGGTGGAGGCGATTCCAGAGACCAGAGGAAGAAGAGGTGTCATCGGAGAGGAGGAGAAGAAGATGCCTAGAAAGTAGAAAAAAGTATTTGATTGAAATTTCAGTATTTGTACTAAAAATTTCTCTCCTTTGTATCTCTATTTTTTTATATACTGAAGCGATTAAAATTTTGTATCTCATAATTGAAATTTTAATTTTTTGTCATCCGTCCTAAAAATTTCAGTCCTTTGTATCTCTATTTTTTAGATATACCGAATCCATTAATATTTTGTGTTTGAAGACTTGAAATTTTAATGCTAATTTCTTGTCATCCAACATAATATTGAATTCTAGTATTATGTCACGATGTCTTGGGCTTCAAACACATTTTTTAGAATTTGTGTTTTTAAAGTTGTTTGAGATGGTTGAAAGATATGGAAATGACTACAAACTCTCTAGAATTAGAAAAAAAACTCATCTGAGGAAAGTAGTGTCCAATACTGATGAAATTCTTGGAGAGTTTAAGTCAAAAGTGGAGAGGAACTTATTGTTCAATCATTTCTAACTGTTGGACAGATTAAAAAATAGTATTATTTGTAATTTTTTGGTTTTCTTTAATTTATTCTTTGGACACTTCTAACATATTAAAAGCAACGTACAAAATTTTAAAGTGCTGGAAGACGTTGCAAATTTTTTTTTTTAAAAAGAAGACGTTGCAAATTGGTGCATGATGAAGATTAGAATGATAAAGAAAAGAAGATTTTTCTTGATAAGTGATTGAATGTTAATTATATAAAGTATTTTATTTTATTTTTATTAATTTTTAAAGTAAAAGTAATACTTTTTTCATTCTAAATTGCTTTTCACCGTAGAATTGTCCTGCAGACAATGCAGCTAATTAATTTTCGGGCCAAGAATTGGGCTAAATATTGGGCCAATTGTTGGGCCAAGTTAGGAGGACATTGTGGTGATAACTGCAAGATTTGGGACTTGGGAGGTTCCAGAAACTGCTCGATAAAGGCGCGACGAGGGAGGAAGATTACATGTTTTCTGATGAACCTTCCAATCAAATTGAACTACATATTTCTTTGAACACTTATCACATTTCCATTTCTTCTCACCATGTTTCCTGCTGTATTGTTTCTTTATCCCGGTCAGGTCTCCAAGTGCTCGGGAAGGGTTATGGTTATGGTGCACACACGTTTTCCTCACCCTCTTCTTCACCTCTTCACTTGTTGCTCTTTGTCTTAGATTTCATGATAGATTGTGTCTTCTTTCTATGTAACTGTAGCCTTTAGATTTTGGTCCCTTGGAAACTTTTGTTGCATATCTCACATATGAATCTATTTGTTGTTATTAATGTGGTTGGTGATAATGCAATAACTTCTGCATTTGGATCTGTAATTTAATTTTTCATTCAATTAAATGAAATATGTTCATATGACTTTTTTAATTTACAAAAATAACATTAATATTAATATATTTATAATTTTGCCAAGAAACTATAATTTTTTTTGGACAAAGAAACAGTATAAAATTTAAATATAGTACTATTTCTTTTTCTTTTTTTTTTTTGACCTGACAGTATTATTTGTTTTAATTGATACAACATTACATTTATATCTTCCTATAGGATGTGATTAAGGAACAATCATTGGCTCATTGCCTCTTAACTGACTACCTCTTACGGCCCAAAATGCCAAAACCAACCCGGTATTTTGTAACGAAAGTCTACAAAATCGGTCCAGACCAATACGGCCCACTTCGTTAATTCTTTCTTCCCGCATTGAAACATGCGCTTAATGGTTTAGTATTAGCACATGAGCTGTGGCCATTTTTCAATTTCAACAATTTCAAGGAAGATTCTCTATTTCTCCTTTTCTTAATACGGAGGAAATCTGAACCATCCAAAAGGAATTTTATTACCTAGTCCATAATGGACCAGAATAATCTTTTCCCATTAAAGTGAATTCCGGAATGGATATTGTCACTTTTGAAGTTTGGTTTCGAAAGATCTTGCGAGATTCTACCTGGCTTTTTGCTAGTGGTTTATGGTGGATTTGACAGAGTCGTTGCCATAAAGTTTTTAACCCGGAGGATCCGTGGCTTGCTCCAAAAGTGGCTCTTCTTTCTTACCAAATGGCTGTTGATTTTCGTGCATATAGTTCTTTGACCAATGTTCTTAAGTCTCAGTTGCCTTGTCTTGCTTGTGAGGTGTGACCCCCTCCTCCAAGTGTTGCGAAAATTAATTGTGATGCTGGGTTCGGTTGCCTTATGAGGAATTCAGATGGCAGCTAGATCAAAGGATGTTCAGGTTCTTTTCCGGTTTGAAGTGTTTTTCGGTGTGAGCTGTTTATAGTGTGAAGAGACTCTGTGCTTGCTTATTGTGGTGTCACGAATGAGATTTGCAAAACTTAATGCCTTATGTTTTAATTGCTTTTAACAATTCTGCCGATACCATGAAGGAAGCTGAAATTGATTTGTTGTCCGGAATTCATGACCTTCTTCTTAGACGTTGGGATGTGTCTTTTTAATCATGCCAGAAGGGAAGCTAATAATAAGGCTGCGAATTGGTTGGCTTGGTGGAGAGCTCGACATGCTATGGACTGCATGGAGTGGATAGAAGCAAGGAAATGATATTCTTCGTGTGCTTCGTGATGATCTCTTTTAATTATCTTTCTTAGCCTTAGGGCTGTTGTTTCTTTTTCCAAGTTAAAAAAAAAAAAAAAAACACGAAGTTTTGCAGCTTTACACAAGTTCATCTAAAAGCACTATCTAGATGAGGTTGAGAAGGTAAAATATTTAGATATCCCACCACATTTCTCCAGAGACACCAACATCAAGATGAAGCATTAATTCAGATATTTAATTCAAACCATCAAGTTTCGAAAATATTTAGATATTTAATTCAGATCACATATAAGCATTCAACGGCTTAATAATTCCTCTTTTACTTATTATATTCTATATATTTTTAGTAGAGAATCAATTAATGGGGGAATTGTACTGTCGTGAGGGGAAAATACCTATGGCCTGTGGGGGCCAAAAGAACCGCACGGCGGCAACGTCCTGGGGCGGGAGGGAGCGAACGTGTGTTTCGATTGAAACGGAAGTACTAATAGCGGCATGCAAAACCCCCTCTAGGGTTCTGTCGCCAAGAGTAATATGAAAAGTAGCGTTTTAATAATTCAGATTAGCGACGGACTTCCCTCTTCCTTCCGTCGATTAAAATCCTGCAAAAATAGTTTCAAATCCGTCGGTAACTCGCGCGCCTTGTATATAAAAAGAAAAAGACTCCGTGGCAAAGAATCAAAGACAAAAGGAGGGTGAGGAGAAGGAGAAGGTTAAACATCATTCTTCAGGTACAACTTCATGCCTCTCACTTAGTTCCTGCTATAACATTCGCCCTTTTTTTTCTCCCGTTTTCTTTGATTATTACTTCTACTAAAGTTTACCCAAAATGGCGTTAGATACCCCAATTAAATTCATAAACAATGCAAAACATATAACACTCTATTAACCCTAAAATCAGCCCTGTGTTCTTTAACCCCATTCGAGAAGAAAACCTAACCAAAAAGAGGGTATACTTTTGCCAATCCTTACAGAACCTTTTTTCTTGCTGCATACTACACCCAAAAACAAAAGTTTTATTAAACTAATTATCAGAATTTTAAGTTTTCTTAAAATGTTTTATTTTATCATATTAATTTTTCCTCACTTAGTTAAATAGAACTCAGGATTTCAAGCTTTTCACGTACCTGTTTTAGATGTATCGTGCTAATAATGGTAGCAAAATCAAATTCCCTAGTCATCAGAACTTTCTTTGGCTATTCCAGAGAAAGGATCACATAAATATACCCAGGTTTATGGTTTATGACGCTATAACATGTGTGTCTATAACAAAGTGAATCAATTTCTATTTTTGAACATAGATGGTGGCATTGTCTACTACTATGCAGGTTGTTTTCTTGTGTTATGCAATGGCTGCTACTCAAACAGAAGAGCAAGTGTTGTTGAAGTTTGTGGTGAACCAAGAGAAGACCCGAGTCCTGTATGCTGAGTCAGGGAAGGACTTCGTGGATGCTCTGTTTAGCTTATTGACGCTGCCATTGGGAACCATTGTAAGACTTTTCAAGAAGGACTCAGTAACAAAGGGGATTGAAGTAGGGTGCCTGAATTCACTCTATAATAGTGTGGCGAAACTCGATGAGAAGTGTTTCTCCACAAAAGCCTGAAGAGAAATGCTATTGCATCCGAGGAGATCAGCTGAAACTTATTGCAAAGGGATGAAACTCAATGTGGATGATCCCACTAATTACTTTTTATGTGAGGGTTATGAATGCAGGACTGGCCCCAATGGAAAACCGATTCTGAGCACCATCAGAAACATGGCATGTGGTAATTGTAATAAATTATTGAACTATCAGGTTCACCTACAGGAACAAAACCTTGGGGGTGAGGGACATGGGTTTTCAAACGTTAAAATGACTTTTATCATCACTGATCGTTTGCGGGTAATACCAAACTCATCGGTTGCTAGCCTCAATCTGCTCAAGGAATTTGGAATCGATGATATTCGCTCTGTGCATAAGATGAGTATGACTATCACCAAGCAGAAGGTATTTCTTTTAAGAATTTATTGCTATTTCTTTGAAAGTTACATATGAAAATTACTTTTTAGCTAAACCATCTTGTAATAATGGTCTCAATCCAAAAACTAGAAGAGAAATAACTAATAAGGTCATATTGAATATTGAAACTACATTATATCATGGTTGGGGAATATTTATTAGTTATTAAGGATGTTTGTTTGTTTGTGCACACAATAGCTACTTGATGTGTGAACTGTCATCTAACTAATTCTAGTAAACTAACCAACTCTGGTTAACAAACTCTGATCAAAGAGATCAGGTAACGTCTCTCATTATGACTCTTGTTTTGCAGGTACTACATATCCTCATTTGTTCTTTATCAACAAAGAACTGTTTGACAACTTTCATCAGTTCATATTGCTCAATGCCATCATTAATCCCTATTTTTCATCGTGACTTAACTTCTTTTACGGATTGTGATGTCGATGATGGTGAGCAAATTAATGTGAAGCTGATACGGAAAAGGTCAACTGGAAGGATACTGTTTGCTGAAGGAGAAGAAGATTTTGCAAATTTCATTTTAGGGTTCCTTGCTATCCCTTTAGGAGGTGTGGTACATATGTTGAAAGGTACTTCCTGTGTGGGAAGTCTTGATGAATTGTACATGAGCGCTGTCGATTTGGATAAAATTTATTTTCTTTGTAAGAGAAAGAGAGCAAAGAAAATGCTAGTTGATCCGCAAATTGCCCCTCACTTCACAACTACATACCACTTGTTACCTATCAATGAATCACCAGCTCCAAAATATTATTTTCATGAAGCATGTGGTAGAAGTGACTTAGTCACAACATATCATTGTACAACAGATGGGGTTAAACGTCAAAGGTGCGAGCTCACAGATTTTATGGATCCCAAAATCCCTTATGAAGATGGATTTGTAGAGGGACCAATGTTATACACAGTGACGGATGATTTGTCTATCAAAGCAATGTCATCTTCTTCAGCTATGTCTATGTTTGAAGGTATGTTCGACACACCGCTCAGTTACTTGGAAGAAGTGGAGGCTAGCATTGGCATCATGGAGGTAGGAAACATTTACCCAAGTTACCAGCAAGTACTAGTAGGTAATTGATATTTCATTCTATTCAAATTTTTATGCGTTGGTAGACTTATTTGCCAAAAGGAACTATGTTTCAATTGTAATTTTGCATTGTTTCAGGGTCTCAATATATTGAAAGCTTCTTTGCTGACAGGAGCAGCTTTAACAAATGGTTTCTCCCACTTGTTCTCATCTCAGGAGGAGCAAGTTGAAAATGAAGATGAGAATAGTATTTCAAACTCTGGAGTCAAGTTACCTGATATTTGAATTTCTAGGTGATAATCTCATTATGCTGGATTATGTTTTAGTAGTTTAGCTATTCTTTTTTATCATGCGCTCTGTTGGTGACTCTCATGTTTCATGAAATTCTGGATGGTGTTAAAATATGCATTTTAATCCTGAGTTCGTTGATGTGGCTCTCCTTTCTCCTTAGTATCACTTTTTCTAATACCTTGATCATGTTCTTTTGATATTATCAAATTTTCATTTTGTTCCTAGTAATTATGTAATTTTTCTTTAAAATGAAAACAAAAAGGTAATGCGATATTTTTCCACTTTCCAGAATAACTATTAGGAGTGAAAATGAGGCCATAAGCTTTTATTTTTGTGTATTTTTACTGATGAAACTCATTTGTAGAAGTTGACTTTACTTTTATCCCCAACTAAATATAAATTAAATTAGTAAATGAAATGAGTAAATAAAATTGCATTTTAGCCCAATACTATTAGAGATTGCAAACTTTCTTGTTTACGTTATTGCATCAAGCTACCCTAAAATTAATAATAATTAAATTTAAACCTGCACGAAAAATTACAAAAATATAAATGAAGATATTCTTTAGTGTTAAAAATTAGATAATTTAAAACTATTTATGAAATATTATTTTATTGAATTATTTAGCCTAATTATAAAATATATAACATACTATATTATATACAAATATTTTTGCATATTTTGTAAAACCTATAATTTTTTTCTTTCTAAATATTGACCTAGAATTTAGAAATGCTATAGAGATATTTACTATATGAAATTAGAAATAAATTTAAGTCTTGAAATTGGACATGCCATTAAAATTTAGACGTTTAATATGCATTAACATCTTCTATTGTATAATTTCTTTAATATAATTGAAGAAATTATGAAATTGATAATCATTGATAATATAGATATTATTTACTCTAATATACTAAATGTGGTTCCAGTCATTCTTTTTTCTATATAGCTACTTGCTATAAAATGATTTGATAAATTCTTTGTTCTACTTACTACAAACTAATAAATTTAGTGATAACATCACAAATACATAGAATTAAAAACCTTAGTTAATTTAAAATGCAGTAGTTACAAAATTAACAAATTTAATACATAAATAGAACTTCAAGTAAAATTATAAAAATATTTTATTCAAGTTTATTCTTTTAAATTTGTCTTTATTTTTATTATTTTAAATATACATTTTTTTTGTTTTTCTTTAGTTTGTCTTTTTAGAATATGTGTAGTGTATATAATAAAAAATGAAACTATTAGATGAAATGTATGTATGAAGATAATGTTTCCATAATTGAAATTAATATTCAATTTTCTATTTTTTATTTTTATGAATTACTATAATATTATCATTTTTCAACAATATTATTACAAGTAAATAATATTTTAATAAAATGTAAATTGTTAAAAGAGGGAAAAATATGATATATAAGTGACAAAAATAATATATAACTAATGAATACAATTAGACAAAAAAAAGAATAAAAAAAATTATTATAAAAATGTAAAAGACATATATTCAAATGTTTAACAACTATAAAAAAGAAGAAGCTATAATCATCAATCAAATTCTTCCAATAATTTACCATACATTAATAAAAATAGAAGGTAAAAAGTACTAGAGACGTTATATATTCTAGTGTTTTAAAATATTTATTACTTAATCATACACATATTTAATAACTCTATAAAAATAAGGAAAAAAAAAATACCAAAATTACCCACAAAAGATTCAGACAATGAAAAAACTACCCATGAAAGAAAGAAACGAGTTCTTTACGTATGAAAGATGGGTTTCGTTTGACAAAACTACCCAAATGTATCTAATGAGCTATTGATTTTGGGTAGTTTTGAATCACGTTTTGGATAGTTTCGTGAAACGGAGCTAATCTTTTATGGGAGAAAATTCATTTCTTTCTTTCAGTAGTAGTTTTGTCAACACCTAAATCTTTCGTGTATAGTTTTGGTATTTTTTTTTCTAAAAATTAACTATGGTCATCACTCATATATATACCAAAATTTTCAAATACTTATGTAAAACATTAGTAAAAAACTAAGAATTGCGAGAATAGTTAAAGTAATATGTATGAGATTATGTGAAAAAAAAAAAAAAAAAACAGTATGAAGTGAATATTAATTTATATAGTAAATATGAGAAGTGAGTATTAAAGAGTTCGGATAATGAATATGTTTAATTTTCAATACTAAAAAGAAATAATATTAACATTGAAGATATAAAGAATATGAAAAGTAACCTACATAAAAGTAAATGATATGGAAATATGAAAAGAATAAATAGAGTAACTTAAAAAAGTAAATGTTATATATAGTAACCCAAGGAAAGATAAATATCATAAAATAATAATTAAAATGAGGTAGATTTTGTTTTTTGGTGACATAAAATAGGTAGATTCCTAACTTATAATACAAAGAAAGAAGCTAAAGTCAATTATAATACAAAGAAATGCCACATTGGAGAAAAACATAATGTGGCAAAATAAGAAAAAATTGAGTATTTAAGAATGATTCTCAAGATATTTATTCTTTCATTTAATATATTGCTAGTTTGCTAGATTTTAAAGTATAAATAAGAATACTTTTATTTGTATTAAAAATAAAAAAAATAACTAAAAAATTATTCCTAGAAATTTTGTAATAGAATTTTAGTATAATTAAAAAAAAAAGACTATTATATTGTATTATATATTTTTTTTATAAATCTATAGAGTAAAACACATTTGATTTTTTTAATATTAATTTATAAATAATTCATAAATATGTGGCTTTATTTTTTTAACTTATGATATTTTTAGTATAGAAAAGGAGAAATATATATGCATAACACTTAAATAAAAACAAATAAACAAATAAATGGAAATTTTTCTTTCATATTTATGTGCATATAAAATGCATAAAGTTTTTAGTTTTTGAGAAGTGCTTGTCGATACACTTATATATATATATATATATATATATATATATAT
>JASCZI010001359.1:0-13872 GCA_036250425.1 Stylosanthes scabra | reverse complement strand
ATATATATATATATATATATATATATATATATATATATATATATATATATATATATATATATATGATCTAATACACACATACAAACACTAAAAAAAAATCTTTTTGCAATTTTTAGAATTTAAATCCAAAATTTATTTGTTATATCGCAAGAAGCTTTGTAACATCCTAAAATTTATATGTCCAAATTACAATTTATTTTATTCTCTTTTATTGGCTAAAATAAGATAATATTATATGCTGAAACTAGTTTATACAGTGCGATATTTTTATTATATTAATATCGTGTTGAAATGATATACGTAATAAGTTTCAGTTTCAATAAATATAATTATAAAAAAAAAAGAAAGAAAGAATGGAGGGGCACGAGGAAAAGAAAAAAAATAATATAATAATATATGAATAGTAACTATAATAATATAATATTTCAAATAGTAACCTACATAGTAAATCTTCAAAACTATAAATAGGACTATGATTTCATAAGTTTTTTATATCAGAAATCAATAAGAATTTCATTCTCTTTCTCTTTCTAGCTCTTTCTATTATTATCTCTTTTATAGTTTTACTTTTACAACACGTAAGAAGAAGAAAGAAGGAGGAGAAGTAATAAAAATATTAACGTAGATATTTTTTTACCTTCTGGCTATCGTATATCATTAATATTATTTTTTTGCATTATTTATTTGGACTAGTGCGGACTACCCCAGGTCTGTTTAATATTATTATTGTGATTATTGTTATTATTATTATATTTATTATCATGCTAATATTATTACTACTATTATATTATTAGTATTATTGTTATTATTACTACTAATCCATCACTAATATTATTATTATGTTATAATTATTACTATCTTAATGATAGAAATTATTGCTAATCTGACAATAATAATATTCTAATTACTTATTATTATTGTTATTAACTAATCTAGCTATTTCATTATTATTATTATTACTAATCTAATAATATTATTATATTATGTTATAAATATTATTATAATGATATATTATTAATACTACTACTATTAGTATGATTATAATTGTTATAATAATTACTGTTATTATTATTATTACTATTACTATTATTGTTATTGTTGTTGTTGCTATCATTTACTATTATTAACATCTCTAATATGATGCTTTAAAATCATATGCTAAGGTGAATGTGGAGGGGCTAGTGTGCCTATCATCCCTACTTAGCAACGCAAATAAAAATAAATAAATTATTAAGACTTGGTTGTGCTAAGGTGAGTGTGGAGGGCTAGTGTGTCTATCATCCCTACTTAGCAAAGTGATTCTGCTTTGTTGTCATGATGTTATGAGATCCACCAAAGGTTGGGAATTCCCTAAAAAGACCTATGATGAGTGAGACAAGCAGATCAAGTAAAAAGATAAATAAAATATGATGAAGACATTTGCATTGCATATCATAGTATTATTTTGATATAACGGTGATAGCCAAAGTTATTTTTCGTGAAGAACGGCTGAAATCACTAAATGATTTTCTTCTATCTACTGAGAATTTTAAATTCTCACTATATCTATGTATTTGTGTGTGATTTTCAGATTTAGCTCAGCAAGGGCCATTGGAAGGCAAGTTCTTTATAGTTGTGTGTACTAATTCTACAGGATTATATATAAATAACCTGTAGATTATTATTTTCATGTTGTACGAGAGACAGCCATATATTTATATATTTGCTTGTATTCGTACAGTTAATTTATCAGTTGATGTAATGAATTTTGTATTCTAAGAATGGGTGTTACAAGCTTGCCATATTCTAACTAATTACAAATTTGTTTAGTACGCTATATATTTAATTAATAAATAAAAAATGAATTAGTAGTGTGTATTATTAATATACTTAGCATATATAAAAAAATAAACAATTTGTGTCCAATTTTTTTTTAAATACATAAAATAACTTTTCATTTTCAAGACTTACACTATCTTAATCAATATAACATTCTGGTACAGATATTATATGAAAAAATAAAATAGAGATAGACACAATAATTCATATTAATCGATAAATACTAATAATGTTTTCTGACCTAGTTATGAAACAAACAAGCCAACATTTTAATTTGGAGTTAAAGAAGAGTGAGTTAAATCAAGGTGGGGCTCTCTACATACTCTGTAGTCTACCACTCGTTGTGATCAAACTCATCATTAATTAAATAATCTTAAATTACTTAATGAGTCTTATAATTTTACTAAATTTGTTATTAAATTTCTATAGTTTTTTTCTACGAATTTCTATACTATTTTTAAATGTATTATTAGCTCATTATTAACGATAAACATTAAAAACAACATTTATAAAATATAATTTTTTTATTATTCTCGTATTATACACTATACATAAAATTTATAATCTAAACATACTTTTTCTTTACATTTCTCATTTATATTTTTTCAAAATATTTTCGATTTGTATAAATATATATAAGCAACATCTCTTCAAAAAGTTTTTAAGTATGAGAAAAAAGAGAAAAAGTGCTATTTTATTATTCTATAAATGAAATAGAATCATACTCAAGAATTTCATTATTAGCTATTATGGTATATTTAATTTAAAAATAAAATATTTCGTTAAACTTAATATTTTTATTATGATAAAAATTTAATTATAAAATTAAAAAATATATAAAAACCTAATCGAAAACGAAAAAATTATAAAAATATAATTATAAATTTGATGAAACTACAAATACTCCCCTAACTAATTAAACCATAATTATATCTCTCCAGTAATAACTAACATGTAATAATAACATTGCGAAGTTTTAACCCCAACGAAAGGTTCTAATAATGTGCAAATTCCGGCACTTATTGAAGAGAGATAGAAACAAAATAATAAAATCTGCTTTTGTTTTTTTCTGGGGTTGCGAAGGACCTGCTTTTTCTCTAATATCACCCGCATGAATACTGCTACTACTATTATTACTATTATTAAAGTGTATTAATAGGCAATTACCAAAAAAAAAAATATTAATAGGAGCTAACATGTGTATTAATCTATATTTTAATAATTAAAATAAAATAATAAAAATATATTAGTTTTTTGTTCAAATGATAAGTATGTTACAGTTAAACCAAAAAATTATTAGTTCGATTCTTGACATCAACAAAATAATGTTTTTTCTAGATTATATAGTAAAGGACTAAAGGATATTTTGAAAAAAAAATTGGACACCAATCATCTCCTATCCTCATGATATATACTCTAGATTATTATTATTATTATTATTATTATTAGTATTAAGGGTAATGGTGGAAAATAAAACTAAGTTTAATTTAATTTTCAAATTCAGATAATAGTATTAAATAATTTATAAAATTATATAATAATCATATTTATTTGTAAAAATAGTTTTTTACGTAATTGGGGTAAAAATTTAATATTCTAGCTTACATGACACTATATAATTAGTGGTAGATAATAATTAAAAATTTTTAAATTCTAAGTAGGTTATTAATTTATTATTTGGAGCATTTAAACTATTTCAAAACAGGGGGAAGAATCATTTGGCTAAATTGGTATATATATTGAAACTTTTATCATTCTATGTGCTTGAATAAAGTGTATAATATTTGTTATTTTCATCTTTCACTTTGTTAGAGTGCAAAATTATTAGCAAATTTAAAATCAAGAATAACTTTTACTAAACAATCCCATAATTAATGAAAAGAGTAAATAATAAAATTAATAATTCTCAACATTTTATTGACTAATCAAATAATTGATAATTTAATAATAATTTTTGTTTTAAAAAACACAGGTGACAATTTACTGTGGGAAAACAATTTTGATATATTAACGTTATAAAGAAGTTTTACATATGTTTTTAATTATATATTGCTATGTTAAAAGAGATAACTACTGTATAATCAACCTATGACGAATAATTATCCAAAAACCGAACGTAAGCAACCACGTAAAATATTTTACACGACGTATCAAAATATTAAATTCTTTATTATGAAAACAAGAAAACGATGTCAAACATAAATATTTGTCAAATGTAAATAAATTACGATAGATATACATCAAAGTGGCCCATCAAAATTAGTTACCAATATAAAATATTTATACACAAATATATGTTTATATACAAATAAGAAACTTTTGAAAACCCATATATTTAGGAGTCAGTGTACTTAATAATAATTATAGATGAATTATAGATACATTTTATGAGCAATTACTTTTATTTTATTTAGATGATAATATTTTTTAATTTCTGATGATAACGTTTTTTAATGTTAAATGATAAGTTTTTTTAATTTTAAATGATAATTTAATTATCGGCTCCTATAGTTCTGTAGCACCGTTGTACACAAATATATGGAATATATAAATAATATTTTGAAATAAATAAATTATTCTTTAAAAAATGATTGTTTTATGAAAGAAATTCAAAGCAAGTAAACAACATTTAATTTGTGTGTCAAAGCAACATTTATTTACACAGAGGAGAATATTATTTTTTGTATGGAAAAAAACAAGAGTATTTAGTAAAATAAAGGAGTGAAATAAGAAAGAATAAAAAAGAAGGTGCAATTAATAAGGCATAGAGCAAAAAGAGTGTTGTTTTGCATGGCAATAATGCCAACTCTTAACTCTTCTCATCTTCGTACTTTCTTACATTCTCTCTGTTCTCTAAATTCTCATTCAATTCAATTCAAATCAATGCTTCTTTCTTCATCATTAATCACTATATATACACTTCCCATTCACACATTCACTCACTCACTCACTTTCATCGTTTCACTGCACAAATTCCGATCCCAATTCCAATGGTTTTTCACCACTTACCACCACCACCGCCACAGGAGCCACTACCTCCAGTTTCTCCACCACCACCACCACCACCACCACCACCGCGTGCGTTTTCCACCTCGTTTCCGTTAAGGTGGGCGCTCGGCAACCGCAACCGCGACGCCGCCAAATCCCCGAGGCGGTTAGGCCGGTTGGGTAAGCTGCCACTCCCTAGGACCGGTGGTGTGGACCCGGTTCTCCGATTAGGTTCGTCGCCTCTGAACCCGGATTCAAGTAACCCGTTCCTGAAGATGGATGATCCCAACCATGACAACGGTTTCGATTCTTCTCCTCCTCCAAAGGAGAAGAATTTGGTTGAAGTGGTTGAGGGTTTGGAGAAAAAAACCGAGGACAAAGGCACACACAACCTCTTGGTTCGTTTGCCTATGAAAAAGAGGAACCTTTCTGCTTTATTTGCGGAACCTGAATCCCAGGCTGAACCTGAGGCTGAGCCTGTGGCTGAGGATAAGCCTGAGCCTGAGGCTGAGGCTGAGGAGGGTGAGGTTTTTGAGTATCATAATGAAATTATTCATAAGACATGGAACTTGAGGCCGAGGAGGGTGTTGGAGAAGAAAAGTAGTGCAGTGAGGGGTAGGAATAATGGTGGTGGTGGTGTCTGGTTGGGCAATGTTGCTAGCAGAACCAGAACCCGATTGCGTCAGCAGAAGGAGAAGGGTGGTAATAAGAGTGGGGGGCTTAAGGGGTTTAAGGATAGTGCTGGTAAGAAGAAGGAGAAGGAAGGGGTGGTGCTGAAGAAGGGAATGCTGTCATTGACACTGAAAAAGAAGGAGATTGAGGAGGATTTTCTCAAGATGACTGGTTCTAAGCCACCCAAGAAGCCCATCAACAAGAGACCTAAGGCTGTTCAGAAGCAGCTTGATGTAAAATCATACGTTCACTTCATTCTCTCAATTTCATTTACTTTTTGTATGGTTCTTATTCTTGATTTCATGTGCTGCTTCACTTTGTTTTGTTGAGCTTTTACCTTTGTAGCTATTTGATTATATATGGTGATTGGTTTCAATGTTGATATGATTTATAATATGATGCTATCAAATTGTTTGTGATTTATTTAGCCAACCTAACATGCTTACTTGTTGTATCTGTAATTAGATGATGTTGTGTGATGTATGTTCATTTGATGAATGTTTTTTCCTCTTGAAAAAATATTTTGCTTCAATGTTTGATATGATCAGACGATTATGTTGTTTGGTTTGTCTGATGATAATGCTGGTGTTGATGTAATCATTGATCAATCTCACCAATTCCCTTTATATAATTTTTTATTTGATCCATTTTCTTGGTTATATTGGATTTCATGTGCTTAAGCTTGTTTTTTATTTGAACCATTATTTAATCACATGATATGATGATGATGATTTTTTTTTCTTTTTCTGTTGTTGATAAGGTTTAATTGTTTTTCCTGAGGTATGTTAATGTTGTGATTTTGCAGATAATTTTTCCTGGCCTTTTGTTAACAAGGGTGAGCCCTGAGTCATACCAAGTTCCTGACCCACCTCTTAAGGTTTTTGACTTGATATCTCTTTTTAATTAGTTCTCTGATTGCTTGCATAGATGATCAAGAAATGAATATGAACGTGAAAAAGAAGAATAAAAAGATCCTTGTGCTTATAAGTGATTATCTGGGACAATACTAATCTAAATTCTAAAGTGAGTTTGTATCTAAAGGGAAAAAGTAAAGGTGTATCCTCCTTTCAATCTTGTATGGTTTAAGATTATGATGCACTTTGGATTGAATTGAAGGTTGATCCACCCTTATTGGTTCATGTTGACACAAACTCATTTTAGATGAGCTTTATTTGAACAAATTGTTTGGTGTTTATTATAATAGGCACCACACCAAGCTAACCTAAGCCACTTGTCCCAAGAGAGAAAAAAAAGAACAGATAATTGTTTATGGTGTAAAAATTTTATCAGCAACAATGAAGCGTTTATTCAAGTTCTCACTTAATGATTTTCTTACTCTTTGGAGCAATATGGTGATCATCTTGATAAACATGTTTGTTTTTTTTTGCAGGGTTAAGGTGTTGGGTTGCTAGTTCTGGGATCAGAATGTTCTCTACAATTCTGACATCTTCAAATATCAAGCTGTTTTAATGGCATCTGGAGAAGGTATTACCATATAGTGCAGATCATAAGAAGAAGAGAAAATAAAAATGTACATTGCTTGTGTGCCTGTTATCTGTTTTCTGAGGCACTTAAGACACATCCAACTTGTTCTAGTGGTCAAGTGGTTATAAGTAGTCATCAAGCATTGTACATTAGTTATGCTTTTCTGTTGGATTTCTTTGGAAAAGTATATCTATATATTATCTATTTTCCTTTGTCCCTATGAGTCATCCTATGTTTCGACATCATGGTTTACTTACAAGCATATCACTGTTGATGTGCTTGTTTATGGGCTAATTTTATCAGAAATAATAGAAGGAATATAACTTCTATTATTATTTGACATAATAATGAGGATGGTTTTGAATTGTTCAGTTTCCCTTTCTCTGGTATTTGACTATTTGGAATGTGCACTGGAATCTAATTACACAATCTTTCTCTATATCTCTTAAAAATATTTTGGGGCAGTCAGATATTGATGTCATTACCATGTTTATGTCTATATACAAAACCTATGGGCTTTGGATTTCACATTGTTTCTGTTTAACTCTCTCATTGAAAGACCTGGCAGATTAGTGCCAAGGCACAAAACACTCTAACTCTTGGACTTTATGTAATTTGTAATGTGTGCATTCTTCTAATCTAACTGTTACTTTATTTCAACACTTAAGAAAACTAAATAGTTCTGACTTCTGAATGAGTTCTTTTAAGGCATAGTTTTCTTTTGATATGAGGGCCTGTTTGTCTAGCACCTTCGAAGATGTAAACCACAGAGCATTCCATTTTTTATTGCAATTGATAGTATATTCATTTCTTTTAGATCATATATGAAATAAGAGAAAGAATTTCTTATACATTGATCCTATTTAAAGTATCTTCTTTCATTCTTGACTCTCATGTGATGAGCATAATTGTTGTCTTGAGTTGCATTCTTAGTTTTCTCTTGTCTGTTATTTTTGCTTGTTTGGAGGATATACTCTCGTTGCCTTTCTATTATTTATGCATTGTCATCTCCTCAATAAAGTTTTTAAACTATAGAATCTAAGTTGGGTGGTTGAAAAGAATGAGTGCTGTAATTTGATCATCGTTTGTGATAAAAAAAAAAAAAATCAGAAAAGCTTAAGACTTTCTTTAACTGCACTAACTATAAGACCGATGATATCATGAAACTGATTGTCAGGTGTTAAAAAAGAAAACTAACAAGAACATAAGCTAAATATGATGGATATGAGGAAGCTAGCTAGCTATGTGGATGAATAGATATATAGATGAGATATGATTTGGAGTAAATGCATTTAGGGGAAAAAAATGGAAGAAAGAAGAAAGAGGGAGGGGTTGCCTATTGTGGAAAGGTGGTATTAAGCAGTCCAATAGTTAGAGGAAGAGGAAGGCCTAGAAAACTATAGGAAAACCTATCAAGGAATCTTGTTAATGGCCTATAATATAAACTTGATTCTTCATGAAGCATTGTGATTGTTGTCTATTTAGTAAATTTCTTTCAATGACAATGCCTTTGCATAACTGAGTAACTTGGTTGCTCTTCAAGTATATGATATAATACATATACACTTGTCTTGTTTTGTTTTGAACTTTTGATATTAGCCATCAGGAATCAATTGTGTGTTTTTATGCACAACTTTTATAATGTATCATACTATGTAAAGTCGCGAGAATAACACATACTTGTTTTGATTGTAGCATACAGAGAAAGTATAGTAGGTTTGATGTCACACAAGGATTATGGATCCATTCTTTTCTCACTGGATGCTTCAAATGCTTCACGTGCTGAGAATTTGCCATTATTGAACACAGTTCATTATGAAATGGTTTGCATTAATGCATTCTAAATTCTTATTGGCTTTGGTTCAAGTAGTTAAAAACTTACCTAATATGTTTAGTTTGTGTCTCTGTTCCACAGATCAAATATGTGCTTGATCACAATGGACAAGAATCTAGACGATGCAGCTTATCAATTACATGCAGATAAGAATGCCACTACAATTCTTGCTCCTCATCTGATCTGGTAAAATATTAGGTTGCCAAACTTATAGACTAAGTAATGCAATCAAGAATCTACATTTAATTTTAGGTCTCTTATATAGTAAAGAGAATCTGTATACACAATTTTAAAACAAGAAAACTGATTCATTGATAGTAAATTAAATATTTTCATCCTACTCTTAAACATTAATATATGTGGATCCCACAAAATTAAATATATACCTCACTTTAATTTTATTTCATTTTGGTTCTTGTTGTTGGTCCTAAAAATATCTCGCCAGGATTTTGTGGGATTGTATGAGATGGATATGCTATTAACGAGTGTAAGTCAAAAAACATTTACTGACCAGTGTAAGACTATCCCTCCTCCTGCGTAAATATTGTAATTAAATCTGTTGAGGGGTTTAGTAGTAATTTAAGGTCATATAAGTTTTACTTGTATATGGATTCTTTGCATATTTGGCCTACTAGATTTTTAGAAAGATATCCAAGCAAGTAATTATACTTCCGTATTAGCCTTGTATTCTTTCCATGACCAACTTTTATACCATTTCCATATTTTGATGAAATCTGTGTTTATATTGTTTTCTATATTTGTTATTATTCAGATCAAATTTGTTGTTTGGAGGTTGTGCCCTTCATGTGAAAGGGAAAATTTCAAGGTATCAAAGATTCTAAGTGACAAGATGAACCTCAGAAACATGCCTTTGGCAACTACAAGTAGAAGCTTTGTCCAATGTGAAAGCATGGGTGTATAATTAGGGAGTTAAACTATCTCTTTAATAAAGGTGGTTCATCAGAGACAGTACTACTGTTGTTATTTTCAGACATTTTTAGGACTTTGGAAACAAATTTCTTTTATTTATTTATATGTTATTATTGATCCTCATATATATCTTTCCTGTAACATGTCTTACCATATTAATATAATAAGTATTTAGTTTAATTGCTCATCACTATCTTAAAAGTTATACATATATAAGTATATGATTTAGGAAGAGTGCGTAACTCTTATTTTAACTTTGAACTATACAAATTTGGACAACAAAAATAATAACTAAATAACACAAGATGGAAGAATTTGAGTCTCAAGTTTTTCCTATCTATTTCCTCACAAATCGAACAAATTTAGGGTTGGTAAAATTAATCAAGGAGTACCTTTAAATTGACCTTTCTAAGATGTTTCGTGCTTTTGAAAGAGTATAACTATAATTAGGTCAACATGTTAGACTAAGGTGCAATCTTAATTACTCTTTCCGTTTCATAACAGTTCACTCTAATTTAATATATTAAAATAAGTGTATACACATATAGAGTAGAGTAGCGATTATTATATTATATATAGATTCGACACAAAAAAAAATTATTATATATAGATTTATAATACCCTCAAATGTAAAAGGGTTGATTTTTCTTTTCGAAACAAGTTGGGGATTTTAATTAATTCTTGACGTTACATGCATGTCATTCTTATGAATGATTTCATACTCTTAAAATATGTTCGCCATTCCATCATCAATTTGTATTGACCATGATTTAAATTTTAAAGTAAACCCTAAACTGATACTTAAGACCTTAACTATCTAGTTTCGAAGAAAGTCAGCACAATGACCCCGTGTGAATGATGCATCATTACTTAGGTTTTCACAAATTATTTTGTAAGAATGCATGTGGGAACACATAGCTGTAAAACAAATTTACAGAAGCTAATTAAGCAGGGAAAATTTGCAACAATTTCACAAATTCATTGAAAACTACTTAACTAAGTGTGAATAACACTAAACAAATTAAGTGACAACTCTGGTAAAAGTTAATTAACAAACTAGAAGAATAATACTGAGTTAAAAACTATACAAATATCTATAGTATATGCAAAGTGGGAAGAGAGAGAGCAGGGACAGAATTAATTAAACAAAGACTAAGGATAGCTAATATATAATGGCTCATATAAATAATCTTAAATGGAGTACGGATATAGGCTTTTCACTACAAATTAAATATAAATAATATCATCATTATCTTCTTAAGTCAGCGGAGATAGATTCATATCACATTATTATTTTTCATTTTTGGTGGTTTATACATACATATCATAATATACTTCTTTGATTTTCAGGAGGATTTAATAAGGTCTAAATTAAACATGTCCCGGTTGTAACCTAAATCAGCCTTTATTAAATTCTTCAACTTACCAGTACTCATCTTATTTCACATCAAACAAACTAATAACGTATTGTACCAAATATTTGATTCGATTAAGTCCAGCTAACTATATTGTATAATATTGTTACGAATAGGCCTCAGAGCCTCAATCCACTCAAATAAGACCGAGTAATAGATTCAACATAATAAAAAACGAATCATATCTTAATAAAATTGGATATAATCACAACGGTTCTCATAAAAATTTTAACCATCCAATACTATATAAACAACAGGCAATATTCCTAAAATACATATTCTTTAACCTTACCTCCCCAATATATGATATAGAGTTCTCCAATCCTATTTTGTGAATTCTTAGTCTATTCTTACTCACATAAACCATTCTTCTACATCGGAACTCCCGATAACGCTACGGAGTCCGACCTTGAAGTACTGGTCGATTAAGTGTGAAATATCAGTTCTGTAAGTGATTCATACTCCTTGAAAATTCTATGTGATTTAGAAAAAGGGGAGTTGAATCTGGACCACTCACTTTTTCTGACCAAGCAGGTAAAGTTAAAATGCTTGCTGTAAAGAAACGTCTAGTTAAGTTGCAATAGACAAAATGAGTTTTGTCTCATAACGTGCAGTAGAATAAAAAATGCATAATTTAAATAGAACACCAGCAAGTATCTTGATTCGGCTACTTTCATTGCAGCCTACATTCAATCTTCACCACAACCATGGTGAAATTTCACTAATTTCAATGAAGTTAAAACACCAATTCAAAAAAATTACACTTTGCCTTACTGAGGACTTTCAATCTAAGCTAACCTAGCTTAGTAATTAACACGAGTGCTATCCCAACTTACAAGGAGAATCTTTCAGGCTCATGATACAAAACAGAAACTATTCTAACCTTAGAATCAATTACCTGTAGCTTTTTCTCAAATTTATCACTCTTATCTTTTCTCTTAATGACTTTTATTGATTTCTCACTTAATGCCTTTTCTCACCATAAAACAAGAATGATAAACTAGAAAAACATAATATTCAATAAAGTTCTTTGAAGGAGGGACTATTGCTGGAATTACAATGTTAATGACTCAATTGATGTGCTCTTTTCCTTATCTTTTCTCTTGGCTGAATGCCTTTTTTATATAGGTGCATTGCCTCCAAAAAAACAAAACATTCTCCAATAAAATTTGAGCAAATCATCATCGTTGTAGCAAATATAATTTTGCAGCAGCTAGTGGTTGTGTGTGGCTCTGCCACCTTAGAAAACGTTCACTGCAATATTGGGCAACAACAAAAATATGATTGTGCAACCTTGCACACTGCTCTGCCACAAACCAACAACAATGTGATGTCTTTGTGTTCCATCTTGTTTGTCCTTGTTGTACCATCTTAAATCACAACCCTTCATTAGATTTTTGGCTCCAAATTTTGATATTTCTTCCTTAGATTAAGATGATGTTGATGTTGTACTGTCCTTAATTTTCTTGTAATGAGAAATTAGGTTTTTCTCTTATTCTTTGATTATGCCCGAATGTAATTACTGCTGAATTACAATTCATATTTTGTTTCATAAAACAGCAGCTTCACTCAATTTTGTTCAATTATTTGGGCTACAATAATTTATGTTTGAGCCTGTATAAATAACTCACACATCAAATAATTTTTGGACATTTAAATCCAACCAAATTAATATTTTGTTAGACATGTTATTTTTTCAAACTCAACGCTCCTAATAAATATGCTATACACTTTTAGTTATGAGAATAATTTTTATTGAGGTTGGACTAACTTAGTTGAAAAAAAAAAAAAAAAAAAACCTTGTAAATATACCATCATTCATGAATCATTAATATGCTTAAATTTACAGTGACGTCATCATAGTGATATCATGCATGCCTCTGCAGGAACCCTAATAATTGAGGAGCTTCATTACTATTAATAATTACAACACCCACTATGTATCGACGCCCTTCTAAAGTAAAATTGCTTTTAATTTTTTTACCTAGCTGGATATCTATGGTGGAACTATAATTCAAAAAGAGATTGCTTGAATCCTGTATTAATGTTCACATAGTTCAAAAAGTTGTTACAACTTCCATGATCCATCACAGAAGAAGACAAAAAAACACAGTACATATATATTATATATAAAACATACTAATATTTCACTTGACCTAAAAAGTCTTTGGTCTTTGGAGTCTTGAAGCAATTTTGTGGTTGGGGGAATTGAATTATGAGCTTTTTTTTTTTTTGGTTGAAAGAAGAATTATGAGTTTAGTATATGGTCATAATAATTACGTGTATTAATATTTAATTAATAATTCTAGAAGTCTTTGTTGATTTTTTTACCCTTCATTAAAAAAATACTGACACAAAATGGGGTGAATAAATTAAATTGATGTGATATTATAAATGTCAGCCAACTACTAAAGTCACAATCATATCTACCAAAATCCAACTGAGGTATATATAAATAGAAGCTGTTATTCATTCATCAAATCAATGTATGTTGAAGTTTTTGAAACACACTTAGAGAGAAACTGATGCATGTGCATCAGCAGACATATATATAGAGAGAATAATTGAATTTCTAAGTAGCATATATTCAGAAAGAAATAATTCCAATCATATCAGTGAATATTTTCCATTATTCAAGGTAACTGTATATTACTATTTATACTTTTATTTTTCAAGTTCATTTGTATGTTAAATAATATATATATATATATATATATATATATATATATA
>JASCZI010001358.1:5003-16340 GCA_036250425.1 Stylosanthes scabra | reverse complement strand
TATATATATATATATATATATATATATATATATATATATATATATTATATAATCAATATGTGTCATGACACTCTCTCATATAATTAAAATCAAATCTTTTTCTTAAAAATTAAGGAGCTCTCTTCTTCCCCCTCTTCCTATTCTCTCTATCTCTATTACTTTCCTTAATTTTACAACTAAAATATCACATGACACTTTCTTATTACAATTGAAATAAAATATTTTCCTTTAAACTTAAGGAGATCTCTTCTTCCTTTTCTCCATATCCTCACTTTCTATCTCCTTTCTTAATTTTACTACCAAAATGTGTCATATGTCACTCCCTTATTATAATTGAAATAAAATCTTTACATATAAAATTAAGGAACTTTTCTCTTCCTCCTCTCCCCACCATCCTTCTCTATCTTCCTTCTTCCTTCTCCATCTCATTTTTCTTATATTACCTTTATTTTATCTCTCTTATATTTATAATATCTATAATTTTATAATATATCATTAATTTAACAACTAAAAATATATTACATAATTTGACAATTAGATTGGAATATTTTCCTTCAAAACTAATAAGCATTTTTATTCCCTTCATCATCTTCTATGACCCTTTCTCCCGTTTTTCATTTCTCTTCATCATTCACGCTCTATTAACTATATAATATTATATATAAGATATTTATAATTCTATAATTTGTATAAATAATCTTTAATTTTATAATTATATTTTTTTACTAATTTGACAAAAAAAAATTTCTTTAAAAGTGCTTCCATTTTCTTTTTATCTATCTTTCTCATTCCCTCTATTTTTTTCTCCACATCTCTTAAATCTTTCTACACTATTATGTATATTATATTTTATATTAATATGTTAAAAGTCTATATTCTCTATGGTTATGTGATTGCGGTCTATAATTTTATATAAATATTGTTAAAATTAAAATTATAATTTTTTACATTTTGAAAATACTTTCTTACTTCCTAAATTAAAATATGGTGTTAAATAGTAAAAAACTTTAATTTTAATAACACTTTTTTAAGTGCTATTAAATTATATAAACATTACATAACATTTTTTCTTTGCAATCAAAATTACAAAAAAAAATTTTCAAATTTAAAGAGTTCCTTCATAACTCATCTTCGCCTCATTTATCACTCTCTCTGTTCAATATCTATTTACCTCAACTAACTAATCATTGAACTACCTTGACTGATTGTTTACTAACCTATCACAAAGTGATTTCCAAAATTCTATTTGTCAATAATCCTGGTCAACTACTCCTAGCTTACTTCAACAAATTGCCAACTGATGTTTCACTATATCATTAATTTTGTACTATTTTTAATTTTTTATTATTTTTTATTAAAAATACCAAAAATAATACGGGGAATGGGAACCCGTGAGGAATAGGGACGGGGGCAAAAATTTCCCCGCGGCAGGGAATGGGCGGAGAAGGGAGAGATTTTGGGAACGGGACGGGGAACGGGAAGGCATCCCCCACCCCCGCCCCCGCCCCGCCCTATTAACACCCATAAACTAACCAACAACTTACCCATTACCAACCAATGCAGTGTGAGAACCCCGTTCAACGGTCAAATGATGTTAGTTGATTGACCCCAACAAAAATTGGTTAACTACTATGAATCCGAATTAGGTCGGCCACTATAGTTTATCGTTAGATGTTTGCCAACCTAATTTTAGGTGACCTCCTTAATACATATGGGAACCTTTTGACTATGATCCCATTGGTTCATAGAAAACAACATTTTTTGAAAAGCGCAATATTTGAGTGTGGATTTATTTTATTATAATCAACTTTGTAAAGACAAACTGACATAATAAATAATATTCATAACATTATATATCTCTATAATTTAATAAACTCTTTAATATTTATTACTAAGATATTAGTAGTAATTTTTTACATTTTATGATAAATATTAAATATTGGCATACAATTTATTATGAAAAACATTTACAAATACGTAATATCATTAAGGGAAAAATACTAGTATATATGTTTATAAATTATACCATCAACAAATTATTGTGTTTAATTACTTCCTATATTTCTCTTAAAAAAAGTTATGTGTTCATTTTGAAGGAAAAAAAAATAATGTGGTTACGGTTACAAAGTTCAAGTGTTTGGCATCAAAATATTTATATGTTGTTTTGTTTATTGAGTAGCACTTTTTTTCTTATTTTTCTTCTTTTTGAAAATTTTAAAAACACTAAAAAAACTAGAGACATAAATGTTATTGACGAATCCATATATAATTGATTGAAAGAACTAGTCACTGTGAAATTCTAAGTCTAACTCATTAAAAAACCAAAAGCATCGTCCGAAATGCACATAATTGTTTGTGGTTCCTCATAATTAATAGGAAGAAGCTTCCTACTAATAAGTAGTAGTTAATAAGTAGTAGTGAATATTGACTAACCAAACATGCACTTAACTGGTCAACAAAAAAAAAAAAAAAACACTTAACTTTAACTGCAACAAAATCCGGCAAATAGCAGCGGCTCATTAATAGATGGACAATGTCTGCAATTTTTGCAGTGGTTTATTGCATTTAGCAACGTTTCAAAAAAGTTACCGCAAAATTAGATGAGATTAGTGGCGATTGATGCATGAATCGCTGCGAAACGGGTGAATAACAGGAATATAGTGGCGGTTGAGTTTGGATCGTCGCAAAATGTATTACCTACTTTTTCTAGCTTCTAATAATTGTATCCTATCTATATATATTAAAAGATAAAACAGACTAATAACTTTTTCAAATATAATTAGTCTTTTCCCCGCTGAACTAATAATAAAACGATTTAGTTATTTAGATATGATAAAACTTTTGTTTCTATAAACAAGACAATTAGACAAGTAAACTAAAATGGAGAAAATAAAATAAAGAAATTTGCTGATGAGTGTTCTAAAGTATTAGATAGAAAAATAAGAATTGTAAACTTTAAACTTTGTAACATAATAATATCAACATATTGAATACATACCTAAAAAAAAAACAAAATTTAGGTTTTTATTTAAACTATTTTATTTATAAAATTTCAACAAGCATTTTTTATAAGACATTTAAAATAATTAATTTTTACATTTCATATATATAAGAAAAGGTAATAATTTATATAAGAATTTTCACATTATACATAAGTTCATATTGGTTTTAGGACGGAAAAGACTTTTTACTAAATTACACTAATTTATGGGTATATTTAAAAAAAATGTGATAGAGAGTTCTAACTCAAATTTAATTATAATTTTATGTTATAAGATTTTTTAGAATGAATTTTGTATTATTTTTAAATTTATAGTTCAAAAATATATATTTTTAAAAATATAAATCTAAATTTAATACACTTCTGCAATTTAGATGTGCAATTTGACAAATTTTATTAATTAATTATTGATTCCAGAAAAAAAAAATTAAAAGGGTTGTAGTTTCGAGTCTTCAGCGTTATTATTGCGCAACTTCATCATTTTCATTCCAACTAAAGAGGAAAGCGAGGGGCAAAAAGGAGAGAGTAGTGGATATAATTAATTAATATTTAATAACCAAAGGTGAGAGTATCAAAGACTCTGAGCAAGTAGTGGAAGCTGAGGTGTATGTGGGGTCCACGCAATAGAGTGGGGAAGGTTCCGTGGGGTCCACGACAAATGCGGCGAGACGCAGCATCGCAGAAACAAAAGAAAAGATTTAAAGAAAGAAATAAATAAAGAAATTAAATGCCAACATCTCATCTCATCTCATCTCATCTCATCTTCTCTTTTTCTCTCCTTTGCGCTTGCGTTGGCGTTTCTCCAATCTCATTCAACTCAACCTCAATTGCCTTTTCTATTTCTTTCTTCTACCCCTTTCTTTTCTCCGCATTTTTATTTGGATTATTCATAATTATTCATTATTAATTTATTGTCACCCGAGATTTCCCAAAATATTGCACTGCCTTTGCCTTTTTGGTGATGATGTGGTTCCCACTAGCTTCATTGTAGCTAGGGGTTTTCCGGTTGAATTTAGACCGATTTCGCGTCAAAAATTAATTTTGACTAGAACACTAATTTTATTTGCGGTGCAGTTTGGATTGTCTAATTTTTCTAGACAATCTAATTCAATTTAAAATGGTTTATATTAGATTGGATTTGCGACTTTGTAAATTTAAAAACATAATTAAAAATATATAATAAGTTTCAACATTAGAATATTAAATATAATAATTTTAGACGTACACCTATTTTTTTCAACCAAGTCCAATCAAGTTGTTCACGCACGCACTGTACGAACAGAAATTTCTATGTACAATGAACATGTTTTTATAGTTGACATGAATAAGTTTTAAAACATGTTTGTTTGCTTTTAAATTTTCTGTTCGTTCTATTAGTAATATTCTGTTCGTGCGTGTGGGGTGAGAGTGGGCAAAATTCACTTGGTTGAAGAAAAGAGGTGTACATGTAGCATGATTGGATTAAATAACCAATAATAATATAATAAATCTTAATGGTTCTTGAAAAACCAACAAAAATATAATAATAGAAGTAAAATTATAGATTGGCTAAAATAAATAAATAGATAAATCTCATTTTCAATTTATAAAGTGCTTACAAAATAATAGTACATAATAGGATAAAAATGTATAACATTGAAGATTTTATAAGTGAGCTTTTAAATTTAACAGTAAAATAGTACTATTATATCACCTTATGCGGTTTGGATTAGATTGGATCAGTTTCGAGAAATAGATCCGAAATCCGATCAAATCTATGCGGTTTGTCAAAATTAAAATCCCATTGGTTTCGTTTTGGATTTGATTGGATGTGCGGTTTAATTTGGATCGGTTTGAATTTGAACACCCCTAATTGTGGGATTTGCGGGAGAAACCAATGAAATTACATGTAGGAGATATTAGGGGTGTCAATGGGTCACGAGCCAGGAAGGGGCAGGCGATGCCTCCCCGACAACATCCAATAAATTTCTTTTCATTCCTGCCACATTCTCCCCATTTCCTAACGATTTCTCATTATCCCATCTTCTTTTCATAATTTTAATAGAAATTTTAATAAAAAATAAAAAAAAATAAAAAATAGAACAAAAATACTAATATAAATTGACTAATTATCGAACTTTTGCCACTTAAACGTTAGCAGAATAGGCATGCTGGCGTTTAATCGTCCTTAGGACTGTAAATGTAATTATCTACTATTTTAGCCAAATTTTACTGTGTTTTAAACCGCTTCCCGTTCCGCATGATGCCTTGATGTGTGCATTCAAGTGTTTCAGGCTTTAACAGGCAAAGTTCGGAGCGAAAGTTGCTAAAGAAAGCGCGAGGAATGAGAAGATCACGAAGAAAAGCTTGGAGGCCAAATCCAGAGCCTATGCGTACGCACCAAAGGGGCCTATGCATACACATTGCCATGACTTGGGCGTCACGTCCAAGTTGGAACCGGACCATATGCGTACGCACTAGTGGCCAGATTTGTGCCTATAAATAGAGGAAGCATTCACCGTTCTAAAGGGAGCCCAAACACCATTTCTCTAGTTTAGTTTAGTTTAGGGTTCCTTTAGTTTTTATCCATTTCACTAGCCAAACATTTTACTGTTTTTATTATCTGTTTTATATACTGTTACTCTGCCGATTTTAATTCCGAATTATTTAATCATACTGTCGTTATTCTGTCTGTTTATTTTCTACTATTTTGTCATTATGTCTTGTCGTTATGCTGCCTGTTTAATTTCCGCAACTATAATTTTCGTCCATAGCGAGTAGTGACTATAGTGACTTAGCTATGGGTTGAAATATGCGGATGACCTTAGCTGCCGATCCCTAAGGGCAACAGATGGGAGGAACGAAGTTAATTTCGATCCCATTAACGCTACGCCCCTGCTGTTGTAAGACCTAGGTCCCCCGCTGTTGTGTATGCCTAGGACATCCAGATAGGAGTTAACTCTGCCACCCTGTGGTGGTTAGCTTCCTTTAAGTGACAGTCCATTCAATCTGGGATCGGTAGTGATTATAGGGACACACAATATTTCAACCCATGGTCGGGTACTTTTTAATTCACTGCTGTTTTTAATCTGCTTTATTTCTTACGCTCTGCTCTTAAACAAACAACTGCAACCAACCCCGATATTTTCTCAATCGAAAACAAACCTCTGTTTCTGCTTCCTAGGGAGAACGACCCGACTCCAGTACTCGGTATTTTCAAACTTGGTTGCATCTCTATGACACCTTTTTAACTAAATTTGGCACGGTTCCCTTGACATTGGTTCGGAGCTATCTGCAACGAAACTCCGCTTTTCCGGACCGGTCTTGAGGCCGCTATCAAATTTTTTGCGCCGTTGCAGGGAAGGCAGAAATGTGTGTCTGTTTTTGGTTGATTGTGAATATGTGAATATTGTAAATATAATAGTCTTTTGAATTCTCTTTAGTAGTCTAGTTAAGATTTAAAAAAATAAAAAAAATAAAAAAAATAAATAAATAAAAATAATTATTTTTTTTTCTTTGTCATAGGTACCATTAATCAATGGGTTCTCTGCCAAAATTTAAAAATCCATGTGCGGATCCCTGTTCTCAGGGATACTATTCCGACACTAGCAATGACGGATATTTCAGTTGTGAAGAATCTTTGCCAGCATACCAACTTGATTATGTTGAAACGTCGCGCCAGAACGAGGAACGAAGGATGCTGGAAGACTTAATTAAGGAAGGATTGGAGCTTCAAAGATCCTAAAAGAAATTAGACTCTCAATCGGCAGCAATGATACGACTGGCAAGCCAAGTACTTCAAAATAGCTCCATACAAGACCTGCCGATGAAAAACGTCTTGGATGCTGTCATGCTGCAATTTGGAACACAGCTTAAGGAACCCTTATTACCAGCTCAAGTTGCTGAACCGTTGTCACAAAACACCCAAACTCCATAAATAATAGAAACTGGCAAAGAACCAGAAGCTGCGCAAGGAGGAAATAATAAACCCATACCTAGCGAGACGTCCCATCTACCTTATCCTATAGCAGCAAAGAGGACGAAGAAAGTGAAGGTGACAGATGAACGAATTATTGAGCTGCTCAGTAAAGTAGAAGTAACTTTTCCCCTGTTCGAAATCATTAAGCAGATACCCAAATATGCTAAGTTTTTTAAAGAGATTTGCACTCATAAAAGCAAGATTGATGACTTGGCCGGTGCCATAACAAAAAAAAAACTGTATCCTCAATGCAAGGCCTCCGGTTCATACCATACCGTCCAGATGAGTTGCCCAAGAAATATGAAGATCCATGACCATATTTAGTCAAATGTGTAGTTGGGGATGTGACACTCAGAGACTGCATGTGTGATCTTGGAGCTTGCGTGAGCATCATGCCTCTGTCAATCTATGAAACACTTCATTTAGACCCTCTCAAACCATCTGATGCCAAATTTGTCTTAGCAGACAAAAGTGTCACTGTAGTGAAAGGGAAGGCCGAGGACGTGCTCTTACAAATTGACAAACTTGTGTTCCCGGTGGATTTTTACGTCCTAGATATGCCTCATGACAACACGAGGAAGCAGACATCTATCTTGTTGGGAAGGCCGTTCCTCAAGACAGCCAGATTCAAACTTGATGCATTTGCTGGCACATTCTCATTTTCTAACAAAGAAGACATCGTTACTTTTGACATCCATGATCGGCGAAGAATGCCATTTCTCCAACACACACTACTGTAGTATGATATAATTGATGAACTTGTTGCAAAAATTGATCAACCGGAGGAGGAGGACAGTGAAAGTAATAAAGAGGCTACCAAGCAACTATCAGACAAGACGGAGCGAGAAAAAGAACCTAGCCCCAGTCTGAAACCTTTATCGCCACACCTCAAATACGCTTTCCTAGGAAGAAATGAGGAATTACCTGTGATCATATCAGGGGAACTTTCTACGTCGGAAGAACGATTGCTTGTTGACATATTGAAAGAACACAAGAAAGATATTGGTTGGAGTCTTGCAGATATTAAGGGCATTGACCCGCGAACTTTCACTCATCTGATTTATCAGGAAGATTATGCAAAACCAGTAAGACAACTGCAACGGAGATTGAACCCCACCATCTTTGATGTACTAAAAAAGGAGGTTACCAAACTGTTCCAAGCAGGAATAATATACCCCATTTCAGATAGCGAGTGAGTAAGCCCAGTTCAAGTGGTTCCAAAGAAGTCAGGAGTAACAGTGATGAAAAAAGATGATGATCAATTAGTCACTACTAGAGTTTAGAATTCATGGCGGGTCTGCATTGACTACAGAAGATTAAATCAGGCCACAAGGAAGGATCACTACCCATTACCATTCATTGACTAGATGCTCGATAGATTAGCAGGTAAGACACACTACTGTTTCTTGATGGATATAGTGGATACTTCCAAATACACATTGACCCTGAGGACCAAGAAAAAACTACTTTCACTTGTCCGTTTGGCACCTTTGCATATCGACGAATGCCCTTTGGACTATTCAATGCTCCTGCAACTTTCCAAAGGTGTATGAGTAGTATTTTCTCGGATCTAATCAAAGAATGCATGGAGGTTTTCATGGATGACTTCAGTGTATATGGAACCTCTTTCAATGAGTGCTTAAACAATTTGGCTAAAGTATTAAAAAGATGCATCGATACAAACCTTGTGCTCAATTTTGAAAAATGTCATTTTATGGTTAACCAAGGCATAGTGTTAGGGCATGTTGTTTCAGAATCTGGCATAACTGTTGACCCCACTAAGGTTGATGTTATACCTAGTTTGCCTTACCCCGCCATGATACGGGAGATACGTTTGTTCCTTGGACATGCAGGGTTTTACAGGAGGTTTATAAATGATTTCAGCAAAATCGCACTTCCACTTTCAAATCTGTTACGCACCGAGGTGGAGTTCCACTTTGACGACAAATGTATCGAAGCATTCAACACACTTAAGACTACATTGACAACCGCCCCGATAATTAGAGGGCCAAATTGGAACCTACCATTTGAAATCATGTGTGACGCTTCAAATTATGCTGTGGGAGCTGCCCTGGCTTAGCGTGAAGAAAAAATGCCCTATGTAATACCATACGCGTTAAGGACTTTAGACCAAGAATAATTGAACTATACCACCACCGAAAAGGAGTTGCTAGCCGTTGTCTTCGCTTTGGAGAAATTCAGACCATATTTGTTAGGTTCTAAAGTGGTAGTGTATTCCGACCACGCCGCCCTAAAATATTTATTGAAAAAGAAAGAGCCCAAGCCTCGATTGATACGGTGGATCCTACTTTTGCAAGAATTCGATCTTGAAATCAAAGATAGGAGTGGATCTCAGAATTTTGTAGCTGATCATTTAAGTCATATCGAAAGTACAACTAAGGACCTCCTACCCATTGATGATTCTTTTCCTCTGGATGGATTGTATGTACTCGTAAGAAAAGCACCATGGTTCGTACACATCGCCAACTATCTAGTCGCTTATGCCTTCCCTCCTGGGTTCTCCAAACAACAGAGAGATAAATTGAAGAGTGATTCGAAGTATTATATTTGGGATGACCCTTATTTATGGAAGAGAGGAGCCGATCAAATCATTAGGCGTTGTGTAGCGGAATCAGAATTCCATCCTATCTTACATGCTTGTCATTTAGCAGAAAGCGGCGGCCATTTCGGCCCTCAAAGAACTGCAAGGAAAGTTTTGGAATGTGGTTTTTGGTGGCCGACACTATTTCGAGATGCACACCAATTCTGTCAGGCTTGCCACCAATGCCAAAAATTCGGTAACATATCCAAGAAAGATGAAATGCTCCAATGGCCGATGCTTTTTTGTGAAATATTTGACGTTTGGAGCATAGATTTCATGGGACCATTTCCTAACTCTAATGGATTCATGTATATTTTGTTAGCAGTAGACTACGTTTCTAAATGGGTAGAAGCAGTTGCTACCGAGCTGATGATGCTAACACTGTCATTTCTTTTGTTAGGAATAATATCATATGCAAGTTTGGATCACCACGAGTAATCGTAAGCGATCAAGGAACTCATTTCTGCAACAGAAGATTGGAGGCACTAATGAGAAAATATGGAGTGACTCATAAGGTATCCACGACCTACCACCCTCAGACCAATGGGCAGGCAGAAGTCTCCAACAGAGAAATAAAAAGAATCCTCGAGAAAGTAATAAACCCATAGAGAAAGGATTGGAGTGCAAGATTGAACGATGCTTTATGGGCTTATAGGACTGCTTACAAAACACCCATCAGAATGAGCCCATTCCGACTCGTGTATGGAAAAGCCTGCCACTTACCAGTTGAAATCGAGCATGAAGCGTATTGGGCTGTGAAGGAATGCAATATGAATATTGTTGAAGCGGGGGAGGAAAGAAAACTCCAACTCGAAGAGTTGGAATGCATTAGACTGGAAGCTTACGAGAACTCCAAACTTTACAAGGAACGAGCAAAAGCAACCCACGACAAAAAATTAATTATGAAAAACTTTGAAATCGGGGATAAAGTTTTGCTCTATAACTCTAGACTACGGTTCATGCCAGGAAAATTATGATCCCGATGGGAAGGACCATACAAGGTCAAATCCGTGTTCCCATTTGGGTTAACGAACTGGTAAAAGAAGCAAACGGAGCCACTGATGAACCCATATTTCATGATAAAATAGGTGTTATATTTGATGGGTTTGTCAATCTAAATCCACAAAATTGCTTGTAAATAGCCATGTTTATGAACCTTTTTTTATATTTGTTCTAATTGAGGAATACATGCTAAATTAGCCTTGAATTGAGTAGAATTTATACAATTTCATCCCACTTGGTGCCTTGATATGTTTGCTAGTATATTTCAGGACTTTAGGGATTGAAAAATGCATGGGAAAGGCTAAGGAAGGCATTGGAAGAAAAGGATTCATGAAGAGGAGCAAAAAGGGAGGATTCTGGATTTTGCAAGTTGCTAGTGAAGTTGCTAGCGAGGTTGCGCACGCAACACTGGAACAGAGAGTAGTTTTGATTCTGTCCAGACTAAGTTGCGTACGCGCACGCAACTTCCTCCCCTGCAGTCTTCTTCGAGCTTTCTGGAACAGAGTTGCGTACGCAACTCTCCAAAGTTGCGTACGCAACTTTACGCTGCTGCAATACATTAAATGAAGGCCAGAATTTGAATTTCACATTTTTGGGCCAAGGCCTAGCCTCTTTGAAGCCCAATTCGACCTATATGGGGAAGAACAGCTGAAGCACAAGGCATACACACACCATACTCTCACAATAGATTCACCATTAGGATCAATTTTAGTTTTTAGATAGTTTAGAGAGTTTTTGGGAGTGTTCTTCATACCTCTCATTTTCTCTCGTAGG